>JAIUZE010070189.1:0-44140 GCA_022085475.1 Heliosperma pusillum
AAGCTCATTGACAATGGGACTATCTCCCCATTTGACTATGCATCATTTGGCACGTGTGAATCAGGTCTCATAGGCAAAATGACTCGAATTTCCTTCAAAGGTGTTGGAATGCGCGCTGCTGACCTATTAGGACTCATACATACTGATGTGTGTGGACCTATGTCAATCAACGCTAGAGATGGCTATAGATATTTTATCACTTTCATGGACGATTTGAGTCGATATGGATATGTCTACTTAATGAAGCACAAAAGTGAGTCCTTTGATAAGTTCAAGGAATACCAGAATAAGGTTGAAAACCAGCTGGGTAGAAAGATTAAAGCACTACGTTCAGATCGTGGGGGCGAATATCTTTCGAATGAGTTTGATCAACACCTTAAAAACTGTGGTGTAGTACTACAGTTAACTCCACCTGGAACACCTCAATTAAATGGTGTGTCCGAACGGAGAAATTGAACATTACTTGATATGGTTCGATCCATGATGAGTCACACGGTAGTGCCTGATTCATTGTGGGGCTATGCTCTTTTGTCAGCTGCTCTTATACTTAACCAAAGTCCGTCTAAAGCTGTTGACAATACTCCATTTGAAATGTGGAAGGGAACAGTCCCTAACTTGTCCTTTATTCGGGTTTGGGGCTGCGAGGCTTATGTCAAGTGGAGACACGAGGATAAGCTCGGTCCGCGATCGGTCAAGACATACTTTATTGGTTATCCAAAAGGAATGTTTGGTCATTACTTTTATTCGCCTACCGAACAACGTGTTTTTGTTGCGGTTAGTGCGAAGTTTCTAGAGAAAGAATTTCTCGAGAACAAGATGAGTGATAGAACCTTTGATCTGTCGGAGATTCAAGAACCAACAACCGAGCAACCGATGGAGGAAGATGTTCCTTCATCTTCTGCTGCGGTTAATATTCCTGAGGAACCTAGAAGGTCGGGTAGAGTCTCCATACCTCCAGACAGATACATTGGTATGGTCGAGGAGAACGATAGAGACGATGTTTTGCTCCTAGAGAGTAACGAACCCGCTACCTATAAAGGAGCCATGACTTGTTCCGACTCAAAGCTATGGCTTGAGGCCATGCAATCCGAGATGGACTCTATGTATGAGAATGACGTATGGGATCTGGTTGATTTGCCTGATAAGGTTCGGCCTCTTCAGTGCAAATGGCTTTACAAGATAAAGCATTCCGTAAGGGGACAACCAGACACCTATAAGGCACGACTAGTGGTAAAAGGTTTCACTCAAGTGCAAGGATTGCATTATGATGAAATTTTTGCACCCGTAGTCATGCTGCGTTCCATTCGGATAATCTTAGCGATTGCTGCTTTTCATGACTATGAAATTTGGCAGATGGACGTGAAAACCGCCTTCTTAAATGGTTATTTGGAGGAGGAGTTGTACATGGTACAACCCGAAGGTTTCATTGACCCTCAGAATCCTAAGAAAGTGTGCAAGCTTAAGCGTTCCATTTATGGACTTAAGCAAGCTTCTCGGAGTTGGAATCATCGTTTCGACCAAGTCATAAAAGCAAATGGTTTTACTCGATCGGTTGTGGAACCATGCTTATATGTCAAGTCGAGTGGGACTAAAATCGTTTTCTTGATATTGTATGTCGATGACATACTCTTGATAGGGAATGATATTCCTCTATTATCTTCGGTTAAGGTATGGTTAAAGAACCATTTCCAGATGAAAGATCTGGGCGAGGAACAGCGCATATTGGGAATCCGTATCTACAGAGATAGATCACGACGGATTTTATCACTCAGTCAGGAGTCTTATATATATAAGATTCTTGAAAGGTTCAGCATGACCAACTCCAAGATGGGGTATCTTCCAATGACGTCTGGGATGCATTTGAGTAAAGCTCAGGCACCCAAGACATCTGAAGAGGTCGAGCGCATGAGTCGAATTCCTTATGCATCAGCTATAGGATCGATCATGTATGCCATGATATGCACACGTCCAGACGTGGCATATGCTTTGAGTAGGACCAGTCGGTACCAAGGCAATCCAGGTGAAACACACTGGATGGCTGTTAAAAATATCCTTAAGTACCTACGGAGGACTAAGGATTGGGTATTGACTTATGGAGGAGAGACTGAGCTTTGCGCAACCGGTTACGCAGATGCTAGCTTCCAAACGGACCGGGATGACTCGAAATCTCAATCTGGATTCGTATTTACTCTTAATGGCGCTGCGGTCAGCTGGAAAAGCTCCAAGCAGAGTGTTATAGCAGATTCTACGACTGAGTCCGAGTACTATGCCGCTCCAGAGGCTGCAAAGGAAGCTATATGGATGCATCAATTCTTACAAGGACTTGCCATAGTTCCTAGTTCGAATGACCCGATCACCATCTATTGTGATAATAGAGGTGCCATCTTCCAGGCTAAAGAGCCTAAGTCTAGCAACAAATCTAGACATGTACTTCGAAAGGCTCACATGATCAGAGATTACGTGAAGTAAAAGGAGATAGTGATAGACAAGATTGCTACGGATGATAACATAGCAGATCCTCTCACTAAACCGTTAAGACATGATAAGCATGTAGGGCACGTTACTTTCATGGGAATCAAACGTGTTCTTGAGTTGTATTAGCTGTTTGTATGAATTAGATACATCTTTTCATATACTAATAATAACTTCATCGTATTGTTTTCATATTTTGTTTTTCATGTGGATTGTATGGACAACATTGAACACCACAAAGTTAACTGAATAACATTATATGTGTTTTGGTCCGTAATCGCCTACATGAGCTGATAACTCTGGCTATTATATTGTTGAGTCGATTGATGGTGGGTTCAACGAGCCATAAGTCAAATTGTTGACTGATCGATCACAAATACGAGTTATAAGGATACCTCGTAGGACATTATAATTCGTGACGACGTTATGGAGTCCTAAATGTTTAACAACATTCGGTGCCAGGTCGTGGATTGGACGTCCATAGTGTTCCTAGAGTCGATTCTTTTGACTATCGACTGTCTCTTGAGAGTAAGGCAGTTTTTGGGTGACTTTGGTTTCTTTCTCACGGTCGACCGTAACAGGAGGCCAAGCAGATTTTTACTGGGTCATTTCATACTGTGCTTACATCTGCAGGATTCGAGTTGAGGAAAATATCCAACCCTTTATCAGGTTTTGTTATTTCTCAGGGCAACTCGAGGAGTAGTAACTGAAATGCATGGCCATGCTCGAATAACGATTCGTTTATTAGTTGAGTTACTCTCTAGTCGGGAAAACCACTCTTGATAATGATCACTTGTAAAATACGACCTCTGTGAATGCGGACTTTGCAAATTGTTTTACATTGAGTGGGAGAAATTTAAGGATATGAGAATCGGTTATCGCACATACACTTGTAAGGACAAGTGCGAGATTGTTGGAGCTAGTGTCCTCCACAGTTAGTGTGATAACAGCTAAGGTTCACAGGGTATACTTTGTATTATAATCAGCTGATTAACGTTTATCGATAACGGTTGGCTTGCTAGATAAGTTTGACGTTATTGTCATACAGATGGCGGTGATCAACTGATCCCTAAAAGTCACACCTAAAGGATGTGTTTGAGAGATGTGATTATTTGAGAAAATAATCATATTGATGCCTTATTAAATGACTAAAAGGTTAGTCGATGTATTTGACTAAAAGGTTAGTCAAATGTGATTATGATACGATTATTTAATAACGATTAAATAATGTTAGCTGGTAATTGAATATAAAATGTTATATTTAATCAATGTATATAATGTTGGTATAAACTAAATGTAAACGGCTATATTTAAGTTGGCGGATATGTATTACACGATATTATTATGGTGTATTGGTCCGGCGTTACTCGGTTTATGTGACGGTCCATTACTAGTAATAATTAGAATACATATTACATAATATACATATTAAATTATATGCTAACTACCTAATAGAGGTTGAGATAAATAAGGAGACTAGGGTTTTTGATTTTTCTAGCTTTCCTCTTGAATCTCACGGCCCATGTGAGATAAAAAGAAAAAATAAAAATAAAACCCTAATCACTCTAATTTCTCACGGCACAAAGGTAAAAGAGGAGGAGAAAAATTCTGATTTTTGACTCTCTTATTCATCTTCATATTCATCATCAATATACACACAAAATTAAAAGTAATTTTTGGGTATTCGTTCTAGCACGACGAAGGCATTTCTTGAACCATCTTGGGTGTAACGATTAGGAGAATACCTACTTTGGTATTTGTTCTTAGGCCTTTTACTAGGACCGAAGGTTATCTCTTAATCTCTTGTTTATATTATGCAATTTCATTTATGACTATAAATTCATATAGTTATAATTTCATTATAATCCGAAAAATTTAAAGGGAAGTATACCGATATTTCCCACAAAAGCGTTTGTTCAAGATAAATTTCTCTTCATTATGTTGATATTTGTCTTGGGAGAATTTAGCCTCTAAATCTTTCAATTGCTGAGAAAGAAAAGAGTTTTCTTTCTTGTGATCAATGATACCAACTTCCTTCGCCTTAGCTTCAGATTTCAAAATCTCGTTGACTTTCTTCAATTCTAAAGTTATAGCTTCATTGGCTATAACTTTGGCTTGAAGATGCTTAATGTTGAGTTTTAACTCTGAGATTATAGCTTCATTAGCTATAACTTTAAACTCAAGAGCCTCTTTCTCAACATTTGTCATGTCTAAAGTTGTAACTGGAGTAGCTATAACTTTAGATTTGAGCTGTTTAGCTTTGGCTTACAGAAGTTGGTTTTCCGCAGCAATTCAAAAATTTGTTCCTTAAGGTCTTTTTAATTCTAGAATCTGTTCATGACAATGATCTAAGGTTTCTTCAAAATACTTAATTAAAGACTTATTTGACAATTTCTTAACTTGATTTTTAAGTTCAAGATGACTAACCTCTTAATCATATTCTGAATCTGATTTTGAATTTGAATCACCGACAAGGCACATGTCAGATTCACTCTCGTTGTCACTGTCAGAAATTAGGTCAAGACTTCCGTTGCTCAGACATAGGTTGGCAACTTCTTCTTCCTCTGACTCGTTGTCTTCTGTGTCGAGATCTCCCCAGCAATAAGCCATCATAACTTGCTTGAATTCCTTCTTGGTTTTGTCTTAATGATTTTTGTCTTTGATTTTCTTCCAGGTAGGACAATCCTTAATCATATGATCATTGTCCCCACACTTGAAGCAACCACGACTTGAGAGAGACCCTTTTGGCTCGATTTGCTTCTTATAAAATTTGTTAGTGTTATTGTTAGGAGTTTTTCCTTGTTTTCGATTAAGCAATTTTTTCTTAAAACACTTAGCAAATAACACCGTTTTATCTTCAAGATCCGAGTCTTGTTTTTCGCTAGACTCAGCTTGTAAAGCCACTTTCTTACTATTTCTATCGTTTGCCTCATCCTTATCAAGAGAAATATCGTGAGCCATTAGGTTTCCGAGTAGCTCTTGATAGGATAGGTCAGATAGATCCTTACATTCCTCAATTACCGTCACCTTAGGTCTCCATCGTCTAGACAGACTTCTAAGGAAATTTCTAGCAATTTCCCCGGAGTCAAAAGTTTTTCCAAGATTTTTTCAGTTCATTAATTATACTAGAGAAGCGAGTGGACATGCTATCAAGCGATTTATTTTGCTCCATAGAGAACAATTCGTATTTTTGCATTAACAATGCACTACGTTGCTTTTTGACAACTGTTGTTTTCTCATAGGCTAACTCTAGACCATCCCATATTTCCTTGGCATATGAACTAGATGAGAATCGATCAAACTCGGTAGCAATCATGCCGTTTTGTAACAGACTTATTGCTTTTGAGTTTTTCTCGGCTTTCTTATAATCCGCCTCAACATAGTCTTCTTCTTTCTTTTCGGTGAAAGTGCAAGTAATAGATCCAAGCATGATGTTATTAGGGTCATTCTTAATGATTAGCCAGCACTCCCAGTCGTTACCCTTTATATAATGGATCACCATATTTTTCCATAAACTATAGTTCTTTCCATTGAATACGGGACACTTTAAGTGTTTGGAATCCATTAAAATAAAATTAAATCCCACGTAAAATTAATAAATAAAAAGATAAACACGAATCAGACTCCTTGATGTAAGGCAATCAAGAGCACGAGACTCTGATACCATTTGTAGAGTCTATAGATCGAATACGAAGAGAAGGGGGGGGGGGGGGTAAATTGAGTTTTAAAAACTAGCCCCACTTTTTCGATTTATATGATGTGTAATTAATTACTTGATTTTATGGATTAAAATCAACTGACTAATTAATCAAAGTGTTGAGCAAGTAACGAAAATAACGAAAATAAATAAAGACACAAGAGGATTTTGAAGTGGTTCAGTTTCACAATTCGAAACCTACGTCCACTATTCTCGATTAATAATCTTTAGTACCTTTCTACGGATTACAAAAATTATCAACCCACTCATAAAATCAACTATGATTATAACTCAAGGTGAGTATCGCTAAATACTCCATACTATCTTACGTTAATAAGAAAGTTAAATATAACTCACAAGGATTCTCGTTAAAGAATAAGTAAGATTATGTGATGTACTCTTATCCAATAACGTATTTCACTCGAGCGATTGATAATAATTGATGCACGACTTTTTCGGAAAAACAAATAATAAAAATAATAATTATTTTGTTCAAAGTTTCTTTAAAATTAATTTGTAAAATTCTCTCAATTGTATTTTAAGTCGTTGTTTAATGATAAAGATGGAAGGAGTCTTTATAATAGATGCATAGGAGATATAAAATCTAAAACCCTAGCTTTCTTTTTAAGAAATATATTTATCTTCAATATCTCAAAATATTGTTGTAAAGATATTATTAGAATCTTAGGTTGATGCAAACAAGGAAACCTGCCATAGAGGCCGATTTCCTCATCATCACGCAACCCTAGGTGTTTGCCTATGAGCACGCAATCCTAGG
Organism: Heliosperma pusillum; assembly: GCA_022085475.1. Taxonomy (NCBI): domain Eukaryota; kingdom Viridiplantae; phylum Streptophyta; class Magnoliopsida; order Caryophyllales; family Caryophyllaceae; genus Heliosperma; species Heliosperma pusillum. Next base: position 6,948 of record JAIUZE010070189.1, read on the forward strand.
AGGCACAAACAATAGGTTTCACGAAACCCTGGGTGGAACAATCACTAGGTGGACTTATTAAGCTAACAACAAATTGAAATAGAATGTATTAGAAACCCTAGGTAGCATGACAATTCATAAATTGTATTACTAACCAATAGAATCACATAAATACATCATCAATTATAACTTTTGATAAATATAAAAATACTCTTTTTCTTTTTAAAAACATTTAAAAGATTTATTTCCAAAATCATGCATCAACTTTATCATCCAAAGTTATAGGTTAAAGCTATAACTTTGAACTTAGTATGTAAAGAAATAAGTGAGTCATAACTTTACTTACATAAAAATCACTCTAATGAATTAGTTACCGAATGATGACCTATGTTATCTAATCTTCACAAAGATCTTCAGTATACCGATCATCTCTTCATCTTGATCACAAAGACCCTTTATCTTGAGTCTTGTGTTGTTTGAAGTAGATCTTGCTTGAATTGTTTATGTAATGTTATAACCAGAATAGCTATAACTTTGCATAGGAACTTCCAAAGTTATACCTCAAACTTCTATAACTTTATCTCATAGAAATCTTCAAAGTTATGCCTTAAGCTCCTATAACTTTGATCTCCTTTAATTTCTTGTAATTGTTGTTAGCTATGATAAGACCAAATCACACAATTAGATGCATATGATATATCAATTAAAGTACATTATCAAGTATATACATGTCATTATCAAAACTATAAAATAGGTCCAACAAGTTCCCCATTATTGATGATGACAAGTCTCTTAAGATTTCTCTTATGATTGTGACTAAGTATAGTTCCCCCTAAACAAAGTACTACCAAAGTTATAGTAACATTGATCGCAAGAAAATAACAACCTAGCTAAAGTTATAATTTGGAAGATCTTAAGAGTTAACGAGTTTTGACAAAGAGCAAGCTTAAGCAAAGACTAAAATAATATCATTTATTTCCCCACATGGCATCATTGAAAAGACAAGAACAAGGATACAAAATGACTAGCAAAACATACTCCATGGCAAGAAATAGATATGCAAAATACGCAATACCTAACGATTCATAGCAACCAGAACGAATATAGTGTAAGCCAAAATGGGCCGAATTGACAATAGGATAAGTAGTTTAAGGGCAACCAAAAAATCAGACGATAAAAATCAAGGCAAATTGGGCTGACGAGGGATCAAAGGGTCGATATAGCCGGGTCGGGTACGGTACTCAATGGTGTCAAAGCGATCAAATCACTTCTTCACATGATTAGCTTTTGTGGTGAGGCATGAATCAAAGTTCCAAACCTTCATGGATAGGGCTGTGACACCCTCGAATTTGCGGAAAAATAAACAAGTAATTTAAATAAATAAAAGATGAGAATACGTTTCTAATAGGTTCACTTTAGTGAAAATCGGTAAATTTTAAAACCGGAACCTACTATTAAATATATTCATCATAACAAAGGTGTCTTAAAGATAAAGGTTCAACAAAAAGGAAATAATATTATACATAAGAAGTATCTAAAACGGGAGACATATCTCCCGTATAAAATACGAAATAAAAGAGTGTATAATATAATATACAATCCTAAGAACCGAATATAGGTCCAAGGTAAATACTTCACTCGCTAGCTCGTCAATGTACCCAAGTATGCATCACAAACCTGCCAACCGCATTAAATATAAACACGGAAGCCACAGTCAGTGGGAGTAACTCCGAGTTCTCCCAGCCACGAAATGTCGAGTTTAATAAAACATGACTAACATAAAAGAGATGTATATGGAAAATACAAAGCTTTAACATATACGGTATGTTTTTCATGTTATGAAACAAATAACTAACATATAACCTAGCATATGAAGGATAAGCTACTCATGCAAGCTATCATGTGAATCCGTTAACAATCTATACCACGAGGTAGGGAAGCTGGTATGCTGGCTCAGAGGTTACATTTAAAACATGGCCCTGATACACTCAAACCCTAATCATACAAGATATCATGTGAATCAGTTAACATCAGGTAATCCAAACTCTATCAACCTTAGGCGGCTTGCATCTCACCTTCTAAGATTCATAGAATCATCAAACATGAAAGACCAATACTTCTAGAAACAGGCATAAGTTCTTAGCACGGCCGATAGTCGACTTCTGTAACTCGAGGTTATACCACAAGGTAGGAAAACATCCTAGTCCTAGACTGATCAGACCTAGCGACGACAGCTATTCCATTCCCCGTCCCATGACCAAAAGTACATGAGAATCTCTACTAGGCGACCCCCTAAGCAGAGTTGGCTAGTACTTAAGCTGGCTCCATTTCCAAAGTGGAAGCAATTAGGCAGCCATGCCCCGACTTGGATATAAACCCACCAAGCCGAGACACAAAAGCTATCAACAAGTGAACATATACTCGTTAAAGATAGTAGGGCCTATCAATGTCATGGTCCAAGCTACTCATTTAGAATTAGAATGGTCAAGACGCCATATACTCATAATTCTCTATGGGTACTTAGTCAACACGACAAAAATCATACAAACAAACAGTCACGGGAAAAACTTCCTATCATGTGACTAATTGCATATAAATCATATTCAAATATCATATCGCCTCATATCTACTAAGGCTCATTCATTCCTTAAATAAAACCTTACTTGAAGACAAATCCCCGACCCGAGTCCCGCGACGGGTCATCAGTCAAAACGGGGCTGACTAGATCTTAGTTTGACCAAACCCGTTTGGTCAAACCGGCTAGAAACAGAGTCTTAACCATTTAGACTTGAACATAAAATCATCATATTCATCTCATGCTATTTTATTCCAACTTCTAACATTTGAATTATTAAATCTTACGAAAACCCGCTTGACTTAAAGGATATCGAATTAAACTACAATCTCGTATTAAAATTTCTAACATGTGAGAAATAATAATATTATGAAAACCTTTTAAATAAATATTTTACTTATTAAAATTTCCCACTTGCTAAACATTACAAAACACGATAAAATAACAATAACTCAAAAACCGTCACAAGTCCAAAGGACTCACGGGTCATGGCTGGACCGGCCTGGACTGGGCCGAATTGAACCGGGCCTGGTTTGGCCCACGGGCTGTTTTGGCTAGTTTTGGTCAACATTTATAAAATCGTTTCTTAATATTTTCCCGCATGCTTAACATATTTAAAACCCGTCAAAACAACAACAAAACAATCAAGTATCGACTTAAGCCCAAAGGCCAACACAGAGACCAACCCAGACCGGATTTGGACCGGGCCTGAACCGGCCTGGTTTGGGTCGGTTTCCGGCCACCATGCAAGGCCACCATACACGGCCAACATCAACCACCACTCTAAATTATTTCTAACATGTTTTAATTAACAACATCCATTTTTAACAACCAATTCAACCATCATTCATACTAAAATTATAATTATGAACTAATCATCCAAATTTGTCAAGAACACTAAACATGTTAAAAAGTCATACAACATAAAAATCATAACCTCTTATCATGTTACTACTTAAAACCGTAAATAACAATAACATGAACAAAAACAAAAGATATGTAACATTAATTCGTCGAGTAACTCGGAATCGTTACCTTAGCTAGCACAAAATCAAGTAGCACCAAAATAAGAACTAAAAACCCGTCTACTAATCTTCTTCTAATATATACGAGTCACCAAACTCGTCTTCAAAATCTTCTCCTATAAGAAATGACAAGAATAACATTATTAGAATTAAAACTTGAATTTCAACAATTAAAGTGTTGAAAACGATTTTGTCGGAATTGGAAATAAAACGTACGCGGAGATGAAGAGCGAAGAGGAGACTCTAGAAATATAAGTTAGGACGGATTTGAACAAGTAACGAAGGTTTTGTGACGATTTTGCTCAAGAACGATGAAGAACGATGAAGAACGATGAAGAACACCAAGAACGATTTTGATTATATTAAAGAAAGTATTAAAAAGGTATTAAGTTGATTTAGTGTAAAATGAAAAGATAAGTGGTGAGTAAGAGTGGAGTGTGCCGTGTAATTATAGAGGAATATTGGAGTCGGGTTTTGAAATTGTTGTTACGGGATTGACTCGGATTTTATAATTATATTAAGGTAATTAATTAGATATCATTAGATTTAATGATAGTTTAATCAAATATCTAGATATTAATTAGATATTATGTTATTGTAATCAAAAGAAAGAAAATATCTAGTCCTAAGAGAGGAGAGGGAGCCGAGTGGTTTTGATAGAAGTCGGGTCTGTTTTTTAAGCGATTTGCGTAATTTAAGTTGACGGATCGATAAAGTTACAAATATCTTAGATATTCGTATTAGTTTAATCAAAAGAATTAAAAGATCTTAAGTGAGTGGAAAAAGGTGACATGGGCGTGTGACTCATGCAAGAGTCGGGTTTCGGGTTTGTTTCGGGACTTAAGTCGACTCGGGAATAGTTAAATGACGTTCGGGGTTAAATCGTAAAACCTTCTCTTTAATTCCGAATAAATTCAAAATAATTATATTAAATTATCATAAATTCAAATAAATCTTAATAAATTAAAATAATTTAAATTTATTATTTTTCAAATATAATTTCGGTCTTTCAAATTACGGGTTGTTAGATGGTGTGCATTCTCTTTCTCATTTCCGCACCACTCTTCACAAAAGCATCTCCTTGGCTAACAAAGAATTGCATCCGATCTTGTTGCCTAAATAACTCTTGTCGAATATCGACAACATTCCTCTCAATTTTAGCAAGGCAACCAACGACTCCCGTCATCCAACCCCTCAAATAATCACTCCCAACCAACCTACCATGGTCACAGATTGAGCTAGTAGTCCCCAAAGCCACGGTTTTGACAACCTTGTCAACAACGTCAACGATTTTCTTGTCTTGCGCATCAAGGCGCTCAATAACCTTCCCCATAAACAAATCCAAATTTTTTTCAAGAGCCGAAAAATCAACAATATTCGGCTTAACATCAACCGAACCAAACTTTGACTGAAAAACCAATTTCGGACCCAATGCCTCCATTTTCATGAATTTCAAGAAAGTATCATTCATATCATCTTTCAAATTGACGTCATAACTAGTTTGAGACACCCAGATGCCATAGCGTAAGTCTAGGGTCGTGTAGACCTTATCTTCGGTCACTGAAAAGGTAGTTTGAGAAATTCGAGAAAAAACAAGATCAGCAAGGTTGACACGGTTACCCTCTAGCCAATTCTTAACCACCTTCATCGCATAACAAGCAATTTTATCTCGTCCACCTCGTGTTGGAATAAGTGTCCTCCACAATACTGCATTTATATAATAAATCTCATTTGGATATACGTGGCATGATTAGTAAATTTTGATACTCCATGTCAGTTGATTAACGTAAATCGATAGCGCTCAGCTGGCTACAGTTAGACGTTATTGTCGTATGACGGTGGTGATCAACTGATCCCTTTAGGTGGTCATACCTATAGGATGAGACCCAAATAGAATACTAATTATTTGTTTACGATACAATTTAACTAGTCCTTTACATATATATTTGATATATGTTTGGTTAAGAGAGTTATTTATTAGAAATTGAGTTAGGAACTCATTCCGGTTAAGTTTATTAATCAATTATACGATAACTGACTGAATAAATTTTACATCTTATTTTAATAAGATTTAATTTAGTGATTAATTGTTAATTAATTAAATTAGTTGAGGTTATGCATATATTTGGAGGTAGAGGTGATTAGTTAATTATATTTACAAAGAGTTGTAAAATAAATTAACTGTATATTGTGGGACCCATTATATATTGATATAGTGATAAAATATAACTTAAAAGTTGAGTGTATATTGATTATTAATTTGAATCATATAATTGTTATATGATCAAATTAACACTTAATTATATAAGATAATTAAACATATGATTATAAGTATAAGTGGGAAAAATATTAAAAATAAAAATCGACCACATTACATAAGTGGAGGCCGGATTTTTGTTAGTGAAGATCAATGATGATTGTTCTCATCTAATCCTACACTCCACCTTAAGTTATGACACCATTATCATTACATTTATCACCACACTCAAGTCATTTGCATGAGAATATATTAAGCAAATTAATCACCCTTTTGGTGATGGCATGACCGGCCAAGTGCCTTTAAATAGAGCACTTGGTTGTTCCTTTCATGCATGCTCATTATTTCACTTGTTTTGAAATATCTCTCTAAAATCCTCATCTTCTCTCTAAACTCTCATATACACTAATATTCTCTACATATTACTAGTGTAGTAATACAATAATATTAGTAGTATAATGTCTTCCTTATTATCTAGTTAATAATAAGCTAAGATTATTTGGGTTGATTCTTGGGTGCAACCAGAAGGAGACCTTCAACTTTGGAGGTTGTTATATTAAGGATCATCCACTAATTTCATGCTCAAGAACAATAATAAAAGAGTTTCTTATTGTGCCCATTTTGGCAGAAAATTCCCAATGTAAGGATATTTCCGTCTTATCTTTTATTTTATGCTTTTATATTTTCATGCATGATAACTAGATCCTAAATTATTAAGTTAAGGTAATTTAATGTACTAATTAGAGGAGTCTAATTAGAGGTTTAGGACTTTCATCTCGACGCGGAACCACCGTATTCCTTAAAACGTTTAAGAGAAATTTCAATTTTGGGGAAAGGCCTAACGAAAGGCAACAACCCAAGAGGCAACAGTTTGGGGAACCTAGACAACAACGAAAGACCAAAACACCTCCAAATAGACGTTAACCTAAAAGGAAAATCATAAAACAAGTTTTGGCTAGAAAAGATATAATATTTAGGGTAACTAACACTAAAGGAACCAACCTTGCTTGGGTACCTAAAAAATGTATTTAATTTATCTTGAAGGTAATTGTGAAGGATAATAATTTATGGTACCTTGATAGTGGATGCTACGGGCACATGACCGGAAATAAAAATCTATTTCTTTCACTCGAATTGTTTTTGGAGGTAAGGTTACCTTTGGGGATAACAAGAAAGGTAAAGTTATTGGTGTTGGTAAGATAGGTATATCCTTCTCTCATCAAATTAGTGATGTTTATTTAGTAAGTGGTCTCAAGCATAAACTACTTAGTATATCTCAATTATGTGGTAAAGGTAACAAAGTTGCCTTTCATTCAGATATATGTCGCATCATAATTGAAGGTACTAGTAAGGATATACTATAAGGACATCGAAAACGAAATGTTTATATGATCGACTTGAATGCTATTCCTACTAACGCTTTTCATATATTAAAGTAACATCAGATGATCCATGCCTATTGCACATGAGATTTGGCCACATTAGCTTCCATATTTTGAATAAGCTCAAAAAACGGGACTTGAATGAAGGCTTGCCTAAAATCATATTTAATCAAGATAAGATGTTGGACCCTTGTGCTCGATGTAAGCATGTGAGATCATCTTTGAAATAAAAAAGAATAGTAAGCACGAATCCAGCCCTAGAACTTGTGCATATGGATATTTGTGACTCAATGAAGATAAGGAGTAGAGGCAGATCCAGGCACATTTTCGTTCTAGTTGATGATTATTCGAGGTATGTTTGGCCTATATTCTTGTACTCCATTGCAAAACTTCGATGAGTTTGCCTGTCTTATGAAACTCGTCCAAAACAAATATAAGTCCAATCTTGTTTCAATTCGTACGGATCATGGCACTGAATTTGACAATCAAGCATTCATAGAATATTGTAGGGTTAATAGTGTAGGACACCACTTTTGTGCACCACGAAGTCCACCACAAAATGGGGGTGTTGAACATATGAATAGAACCGTATATGATATGTCTCAAACAATGCTTTTATGTAATGGTCTACCTCGTAACTTTTGGGCTGAGGCCATTAGTACATTATGCAACATTCATAACCGTGCTATGATTATAGCTATTTTAAAGAAAGCACCTTATAAACTCCTTAGAGGCCGAAAACCTAATATATCCCCATTGTGGTGCATTGAGAGTAAATGCTTTGTTCATAACAATGGCAATAATAGGTTAGGAAAATTTGACCCTAAGAGTGATGAGGCCATTTTTAATGGTTATTTTGATCATAGTAAGGCTTATACAATTTTTAAAAAAAGAATGTTATGCATCGAAGAAAGTCCTCATGTTATATTTGATGAAAATGATTCTTTTGATAAGCCGATACAGGATGATGATGAAGATTAAAATGAACTTGATTTTCAACTATCTAATGATGATTCTCCAAAATTGGATGAAGAAGAAAAGGAGATCGAAGGCATAACTGATGAATTTGAGATTTCTTGAAATAATAAGGGAAAGAGAGTTGAAGTTATAGTTAATGATACTATAACTTCCTTTCAAAACAAGGGATTAAGTGCCAAAGTTATAGCTGATGAAGCTATAACCTTGAATTCAAATAACAGTAGTGAATCCAGAGTTATACCTGATTCACCTTTAACCTCATGATTTAATTTAGGGGGAACAATCCTTGATTCCGAAACATTTGAAGCTTCTACCTCTAACTAAAATGAAGAAGTGCCCAAAAGGGAATTCAAGCAAGTCATGCTAGCATAATGCTTGGCAGATCTTGTTAGTTATGAAAACAATATGTTTATACTTTCTAATCATTATATTAAATTACGATAATTTAATTTTTATGTGATCTAGTACATGCATAATTAATTAGTGCTTATTAAACAACAAATAAGTAGAAATTTCCTTACAATGCTTTATGGAAATGGTATACTACAACCTTTGTAGCTTTACAACCTGAATTTTAAGAACTCCTTAATCCTTAATCCAAAATAGGATTACTCCTCTAAGATGCACCCAAGGAATAACTATGACAACCCTCGCGAATGCGGAAATAAAACATAACAAGCATGTGATTTATATAGCGGAAAATACGATGTTTTTAAAATTTTTTACATGCAAATAGAAAGTTACGAGGATTGTCAATAATTACAAACCAAAGTATAAAATACTATAAGAGACGTAGTCTCTCAAAATGTTATCCAATATCAAGGTGATTAGATAACTAGCTAACCAACGTCTGGAGGTGATTCATCCAGGCCAACGCCCGCTAGCTCACACGCGAACCCAAAATACCACAAGCAAAAAGCCATCCAATCAAGCAACCTGTTCATCCATGAAAAACATGAACGCCACAATCAGTCGGGAGTAACTCCGGGTTCTCCCAGCCATATCACAATAAACATACTTAAACGGTAATACCAAAGTAGAAGCATGCATATAGAAATATACATGTGAAATACGAGAAGGATAAATAGGCAATTCAATATATAAAGATATCGGTACATGAAGTACAAATCCGTAACCATCATGCTATAGATAGACTCGGGGAAGACACTCTTAGGCAACCATACACTCACTAGGGCTTGCATCTCACCGTTAGCGGCATAAGTTTGATAAGATTGAGACTCGACAAACAAACCATGCCAAGTCATCCAAAGATCACAAATAATCAATCATATAATCGTCCATTCAAACGTACAATACGTTGACAACATCTCTCACGGTAAATGACACGCACTAGCACCGTGTACATGGCAAGTATGATTAAAATCGCATCCACGGGATGACATTTCCCTGAACGCATACACGATTCAAACATTTCCTATATGTAGACTAATTTCCTCCCGGTTGGACGACGATATAAATATCCGGTCCTAGTCTAAACCTGGCCAGACTCTCGGAATAAACATTTCCGAGTCGACAAGCAATGACATTTCGCATCCACGACTCGGTCAATCTAAGACGCCGAGTACCCCAAATTCGGTCAACCTTCACGAAAGACGCGGAAAAGAGCACAAGCATCATAAAAAGCGGTACGCTACATGCAATGACACCACCTCACAAGTATACAACATTTGACGGCCGGGTCGATCAACGCAAAGCGTTCGCCTTCCAACAACGTCGTCATATGCCCACTAACACATGCAATTAAGCAGTAAGGATACCCTCCTCGTTCCGACATTCCAGCCTTACGAACGAAGAGGCAGCCAGGGAATGAGAGTTCAAAGCACTTAACAATTAGTGCTCAAATCATAACATATGAAAAACCGACTCAAAGTGGAATATATCAAAAACCGTCACAAAACATGAGAATAGGGAATTATATAAATTTAACTATGATAAAAATGAATCAATACATGATACATAAGCATTAGAACAAGTTTATGAAGCATAATAAATAAGAAACATAGATCCCCTCTCAAAACAACATGTTTGGAAACCAACTAAAACAAGGGTGCACTTCAAACGGTCATAACTAGAGTTCTAGACATTTAAATGCAGAAATTCCAAGTGGAGGGGATAGCTTATCCTCTTACGGTTCCAACGGTAGGTCACAAGCCCAAAACAAGCAAGTAACGAAGGTGATATGATCATTTTAGGAAAAGGAGTCGGTGTAGTGAGTCCCAGCCTGTCCGGGGGACCGGCGGCCGGGTACCCGGCTGGGACATCATCAACAAACGAAAATCAATCAAAAATATAGTGTGTTTCCAGCCGGTCAGGGGGACCGGCGGCCGGGTACCCGGCTGGGAACAACACTACACCGGAGAACAACATAATCAACATCCATTTTCAACAATCATCAATAACTACTATCAACTATCAATAATCATCAACAATTATCAACAAACAACAACCATCATCAACAAACACAAATTCTATGAATACCAATCCTATCCTAAATATGTTTACTAACATCAAAAACACATTAAAACACGTAATGATATCGAGTAACCCTTCACCGTTAACTTTACGCGTCTTCAATCGATTTCTAAGCCTTCCACCACTAGATAGTAATCCTTATCGGGGTCTTGAAGGTCTCCACCTATACAAAGACGACAAAAGATGAATATAATTCACCTTTGAGAAAGACGGAAAAATTGAAAATGAGAAAGACGGTAATTTTATTACCACATAAGGTAGAGGACGATGAGAGCGGAAGATTAAGACAAAAAGTCGAGGATTTGAGTGAGTAAAGGATGAGTTAAGAGGGGTTTGAGTTTGATTAAAAATGGAGTTAGAGTTTTGGTGGTTTGTATGAGGAAGAAGAGGTGAGTGAAGAAGATGAGTGGAAAAATGAGTATATAAGGTGAGTGGAGAAATGTGGGGAAAAAGCCCAAAATTCGCCTTAAGGCGTAACTCACACGGAATTTCGAGTAAAGTCCAAATACGAACTCGGATTTGCTAAATTATACACGGGAAACTAAGTTCTAGACTAAAACTAAACTTACGCTGAAAAGTATCCGTATAATATTTTTAAATTACAAATAGGGTACTTTTGCGGCTGTTACAATAACCCAATATCCTAGTTTTATTAACTAGATAACAACTAGAATTAACCCTAAATAATACTACAAATATTACTAATTATTAGTAAAATAAGATGTATTTTATATATGTGATTTTATGTGATGAAGGTAGATGATGAAGATGAAATAAGATGAACAATATACAATATATTGTTGTTGTTGTTTTCGGCCAAGATGGAAGAAAATGGCCAAATTTTTTTTTTTAATTGATCAACTTCAAATGACTAAGCATGTGGAGTATTTATAGGGAGTTAGTAGTGGAATTCGATGAAGTCATCATCCACTAATAAGTGGAAAATAAACCAAATTCTCACCTAATTTGTGAGTGGATTTATTTGGTTCATTTTGGGTATTTTGGGTCCATTTTTTACTTTTGATATTTGTCCCACAATTATTTATAAGTCAAATACTTAATTATCTAGTATAATTAATTATTAATTGGACCATTTAAAAATTAAATGGTACAAATAATTAAATAATATACTCTTAACTTTTAAGTAATATTGACCATTATATCAATATATAATGGTTCATTGGATACCCATTTAGCTAATATTACAACTCTTTGTAATATTTAGTAGCTAATTACCACTACCTCACATTAAAACTCTTTGTAATATTTAGTAGCTAATTACCACTACCACAAGTAATTTAGTAAATTAACTTTTAATTACTAAATTTCACTTTATTTGATCATATCAAATATCTTGGTCCGAGTTCAAATCTCGATCATCACATTAAAACTGACTTGACTAATCTTTAGTCAATATTAATAAGGGACTAATGGAAATGTATCTTTATACAATATCATTAGTTTTTCCATTAGGGTTCCTCCCTATAGGTGTGACCGAGAGGGATCAGTTGATTACCGCCGTCAAACGACAGTAACGTCTAACTCTAGTCAGCTGAGCGTTACCGATATACGTTAATCAACTGACAAGTATAAAATAAATATATCCCAAATTTATTCCTTTTATGAGATTTAATAATGTAGACACACTATTGTGGAGGACACCTACTCCAACATTCTCCCACTTGTCCGATACAAGTTGTGCATTACCAATTCTCGTGTCCGTTAAAATATCCCACTCAATGCATGGTGTCTTTAAGGTCGTACTTGTACTTGAACTTATCATGAGTGGTTTCCTCGATCGAGAGAATGACTATCTGATCGGATACATATCCGAGCGTGGCCACGCATTTCTAGTCATATCTCCTCGAGTGGCCCTGAGATTATATAAACCCAATATGGGTGGACAACTCATGTTGAGCTATTTTCTTCGTTCAATACAGATCACCATGACCCAGTAGATGCCTATCAGCCTCCTTTTACGGAACGACCTAGGACAAAAATCTAAGTCAATCGGAAACTGCAATGACTCAGACAAATAGTCTCCAGTCAAAAGAATCGACTCATAGGAATAATATATAAGTCTTTACCACGACCAGGTAACAAGAATTTAAGACTCTATAAATGGTCACTGCCCGACAGACTAAATCTGCCTATGTAATCAATTAGTCATTTCCATGACCCTATGGCTGTCGAACCCGCCATCAATTGACTTATAATCTAGTCACTCCGGGATGTCACCCCTTTGATAAACTATGGGCACAATAATACAATGAGTGTGACAACCCTCGCGAATGCGGAAATAAAACATAACAAGCATGTGAATTATAAAGCGGAAAATACGGTGTTTTTAAAACTTTTTACATGCAAGATAGAAATACGAGGAATGTCAATAATTACCAACCAAATATAAAATACTACAAGAGACGTAGTCTCTAAAAATGTTATCAATGACAAAGTGATTAGCAAACTAGCTAAATAACGTCTAGAGGTGATTCATCCAGGGACAACGCCCGCTAGCTCACACCCGAACCCAAAATACCACAAGCAAAAAGCCATGCAATCAAGCAACCTGTTCATCCATGAAAAACATGAACGCCACAGTCAGTGGGGAGTAACTCCGGGTTCTCCCAGCCATATCACATTAAACGTACATAGAAGGAAATACAAAAGTAGAAGCATGCATATATAGATATACATGTGAAATACAATAAGGATAGATAGGCAATTCAATATATAATGATAAGAGCATATGTAATACAAATCCGAATCCATCATGTTATACAAAGACTCGTTGAAGACACTCTTAGGCAACCGAATACGCTCACTAGGGCTTGCATCTCACCGTTAGCGGTATAAGTTTGATAAGATTGAGACGCGCAACAAACCATGCCAATCCATGCAATGACCATAATAATCAATCATGTTCCACGCTCCCACCTAACAAATACAATACAGACATCTCTCACGGTAAATGACACGCACTAGCACCATGTACATGGCAAGTATGATTAAAATCGCATCCACGGGATAAACATTTCCCTGAACGCATACACGATTCAATACATTTCGTATATGTAGACAAATTTCCTCCCGGTAGGACGGCGATATAAATATCCGATCCTAGTCTAAACCTGGCCAGACTCTCGAAATAACATTTTCCGATTCGACATGCGATAAACGTTTCGCATCCAAGACTCGGTCAATCATAGACGCCGAGTATCCCAAATTCGGTCGATAATTCACGAAAGAGGCGGAAAAGAGCACAAGCCTCATAACAAGCGGTACGCTACATGTAAATAACACCACCTCGCAAGTACACAACATTTGACGGCCGGGTCGATCAACGCAAAGCGTTCGCCTCCCAACAACGTCATCGTATGCCCACTAACACATGCAATTAAGCAGTAGGATACCTCCCCGTTCCGACATTCCAGCCTTACGAACGTGAAGGTAGCCAAGGGAATTAGAGTACAAAGCACATAACAAAGTCTCCAAACGTAACATTTGTAAAACGCGACTCAGGTGGCCATAACCAAAAACCGTCACAAACATGTGTCTTACGGAATAATATAAGTTCAAATATGATAAACATGAGTCAATACATGATACATAATCATTAGAACAAGTTTATGAAGCATAATGAATAAAAACATAGTTCACCTCTCCAAAACAATGTTGTTTGGAAACCAACGAAAACAAGGGTCCACTTCAAACGGTCATAACTAGAGTTCTACATATGGGAATGCATAACTTCCAAGTGGAGGTGATAGCTTATCCTCGTACGGTTCCAACGATGTCGCAATCCAACAAGCATTAACGGACGGAGATAATGATCATTTTACCGATAACGTCCGTGCAAGAAAACTGCAGTCGGCTCCGCAAGAGCGTAAACTCGTCCCCCGCGCGCATCCACGACGCAGCCAGCGCCACGACGCAGCCAGCGTCCTGCCCGGATTCAGGAACATCAAACCCCCACAATTTACCAACAGACAAAACTCCTCATTTATATCACAACCATCATTCTCACATCAATTACAACTAAACAACATCCTCAACAACACACAGTCCTAAGCATACTAACCATAATCTAAATCGATACAGCCTAGAAAACACATAAAACACGTATTGATATCGAGTACCCTTCCACCGTTACTTAGTGCTGTCTTCACTTCGCTCGCGTCAAGTCCTCTTCTTATTGGAATAGCCTCTTTGTCCGGGATCTGACGGTACCACCACAAAATATTTTTTACTAAAAGATGAATTTACTTCACTGAGAAAGACGAAGTTTTGAAAAGCACGAAGACGGTATTAATTACCAATACGGTATAGAGGAAGCTAAGAGGGGAAGAATAAGACGAACTTACGTGAATTTGAGCAAGAAACGAATGAGATATGACGATTCAAAGATTGGATGAAAATGGAGGCAAGGTTTTGATTTGGGTTTCTTAGTGATGAAGTAAGTTGAGTTGTGTGAGGAATGAAATAGGTTAAGAGGGAGTATGAGGCAGTATGAGGAAAAAGTCAATAAAAAGTCAAAGGCGACTTAAGACGGGTTTTACTTGAAAACTCGCGGAAATTCCAAATACGAACTCGGAAATTCTAAATTCGACTCGTAAAATTAAATTCTAAATTAAAACTTAATTTCGCTGAAAAGTATCCGTAAAATATTTTCACTATAAAAATAGGGTACATTTCCGGGTGTTACAATCACCCCACCTTTTAAAAAGTTTCGTCCTCGAAACTTAAGAGTAGGAAACAATAGTACCAAGGACAAGAATCGGTTTTCAAAATTAATATGAAGACTTTTATAAGGGAAAAACATTTATGAAATGATGTTCTTCTCTAAAACGGTTTAAAGAAATTTTCACAAGTGCGAAATTTTATTTACGAATCACAAGAGTGCCCGTCGCGAACGAGAACTCTAGCTATCAAAATCAAATCAGTGTCGAAATAGTGAAATCGAAAATCATAACAAGAGTTAGTAAGTGTAGGACTAGTCACCAGACGTCTCTAATAACAAGTCCAAACATCCAACCAAACACAAAATCCAAATATAAAAGGGAAAGAAATGTATTTTCTCCAAAAAGGAGGTACAAAAACCATCTTTAGACTTCTTTGAAACGTTAAATTAGATATACGATATGGAGATTTGAAGGTTTTCTCAAAGATAAAATCAAAATAAGAAGACACTACAAGAACGTAGAGCGACCGAACATCAAAATCACAAATCGCGATACTAAGAGGTACGTCCAACGAGCAAAATGGACCAAAAAGGGAAAGGATTGAAGAGTAGCGGATTGAGTAAGGATCAATTTGAGGGAAAAGAGAGAAATGAACCACAATACTATTTTCCATCTATGAAAATTCAAATGTCGATCACAACTTGATATCACTAACTTCACGAGTAACTAGTCCTCAAGAGAGTGCAATTTATCCTCAACATTTTCAATCATCAGATTCCTACAACAAATATTTCATAATCATGAAACTTCGAGTAACAAATCCCAATTATTCAAATCCAATTAGAATCTATTAAGGTCCATCGGCACGGTAGACTCCACAACTAACAACTCACATGAAAGATTCATTACGTACTCTAATCCTCTTAGCTTCATCAAAACTCTTATTAGAAACCACCACAAAATATTTATATCTAGGGAAACAAGACCGCTAACAACCACAAGGTAAAAGAGACTTACCATGAAATCCTTTGATCCAATTTATTCCAAAACTCATTACCCTAAATTATTAACAATGAACCTTCTCATCTTCAAAAGTTAAATCACAAAACCTCAAAAGAGATTAGTCACACAATCTCATTTCGCTTAACTTTTGCCAATCGTAGGGTAATGCGACCGTAAATCAATTTATTTAGCTCCTTCAGAATCTTAATACATCGGTTTCGCTTCTGACAATATTCCTCAAGTTTGGTCATCCAATCCAAATTCCACAAAGTAATTATTCCCGTTAGGGTCCAACATTTAAAGACAACAATTTCCCAAGTAACATTTAAAGAAATCACTAAAATTCTTAACCACAACAACCAACTATCATTATGCTTATTTCGATCCTCAAAATGATATTGCAAAATCAAGTTTTCACAGTCTAAAACCACTATGAGAGTTTCATCCTAAGCTTATCCTCCATTCCTTATAATCATCTAAACATGAAACTAGCTCAATAGGAAAGGTAGGTACCATATTTGAATCTTCTTCAAAACACACCTACTAATCCTTACGTTAGCTAAAGAGAAAACTATCGCTCAAGAGAGTAGGGATAAATGAACATGATACAAGGAACATTAGGAAGCATCATTAAAACCTACGATAAGATGGAATTAAAAGACGAAGGCGAAGAAGGAAAAACGAGGCTAAAATTAAGGAAGTGAACTACCAAACACGATCTCTGGGGGGGCATCGACTTCGGCTCGACGGAGTACATAGCTGGATCCTTTAGTTTTGGCACCGGTTGCGGAAGTCTGACGATCGGGACACTCACGAATGAGGTGTCCAGGCTTCTTGCAGAAAAAGCAAAAGAGGGGCCTATCATAGCATCCTACTCCCGGGTGAAAAGGTTTCTTACAACCATCACAAAATCGACTTCGAGCTTGAGCTTGAGGGGGAGCATTGAAACACCTCTGGTTAGCATAGGCATTAGAGGAAGAGGGAGTGAAAGGTCTTTTGTCATGGAAGTTTGACCTTGGATTGAAAGAGGAAAAAGGAGATGGATTCTTCATCTTCGCTCCATCACTAACGGCCTTCATGGAGTCCTTGGCCCGAAGGGCATCATCATACAATTCTCCGAAAGATGTAGAGCTCCTCCTTACTTTTCTTTTAAGCAAAGCACTAAGCTTATTACGATAGTAAAAAGCTCGATCTTCATCATCCTTGATGAGTCCTGGCGCAAAGTGAGCAAGCTTGTTGAATTGAGTGGTGAAGTCTTGGGTCATCAAATCACCTTGCTTGAAATCGATGAATTCTCAAAGTCTTTGCTGCTTGAGCTTCATGGGGTAAAATCGGTCCTCAACAAGAGACTTGAAACATTCCCAGTCGAAACTGATTTCAAGAATAGCGGTGGGTTTGGCAATCGACCACCAATAGTCTGCCTCCCTTACCAGGAAGAACTGAGCAATCCTTACCTTGTCCTCTTCACGGACTTGGTATAAGTCAAATTGCTTCTCCATCTCTCGAAACCATTCCGAGAGCTCGGTAGGGTCCGGCTCTCCACCACAAAGCGTAATATTGCTCCTAGAAATTTGGCTAGCCACCCAAGCATAGCCTCCTTGGCGATTGTCTTCTCTATGAGGAGGGATTTGGTTGGCACGAACATTCGCCGCATCTTGTTGATTTCTCAGAAATTGAGTAAGAGCCCCGAGAATAACTTTCTCTTCTACTCGAGGTGCAACCATCTTAATAAGAAACAAAATATAACAAGTTAATCCTAACACTTAGCATAAACAAAGAGACTACCAAATAAAGTCCTTAATCTCTACCCATCTCTCATTTATTATTTCAAGGTCAAGTAGTTTAAGTTTAGGGTTCACGTGTGTGCGTCGGGAGCGATAAAGCTCTGATACCAACTGTGACAACCCTCGCGAATGCGGAAATAAACTATAACAAGCATGTGAATTATAAAGCGGAAAATACGGTGTTTTTAAAACTTTTTACATGCAAGATAGAAATACGAGGAATGTCAATAATTACCAACCAAATATAAAATACTACAAGAGACGTAGTCTCTCAAAATGTTATCAATGTCAAAGTGATTAGCAAACTAGCTAAATAACGTCTAGAGGTGATTCATCCAGGGACAACGCCCGCTAGCTCACACCCGAACCCAAAATACCACAAGCAAAAAGCTATGCAATCAAGCAACCTGTTCATCCATGAAAAACATGAACGCCACAGTCAGTGGGGAGTAACTCCGGGTTCTCCCAGCCATATCACATTAAACGTACATAAAAGGAAATACAAAAGTAGAAGCATGCATATATAGATATACATGTGAAATACAATAAGGATAGATAGGCAATTCAATATATAATGATAAGAGCATATGTAATACAAATCCGAATCCATCATGTTATACAAAGACTCGGGGAAGACACTCTTAGGCAACCGAATACGCTCACTAGGGCTTACATCTCACCGTTAGCGGTATAAGTTTGATAAGATTGAGACTCGACAAACAAACCATGCCAAGTCATGCAATGACCATGAATAATGATTCACGCATCCACGCATAACAATACAATGACGCCCTCTCTCACGGTAAATGAAACGCACTAGCACCATGTACATGGCAAGTATGATTAACAGGCATCCACAGGAGAAAAACATTCCCTGAACGCATATACGATTCAATCCATTTCGTATATGTAGACTAATTTCCTCCGGTAGGACGACGATAATAATACGGTCCTAGTCTAAACCTGGCCAGACTCTCGGAATAACGTGTTCCGATTCGACATGCGATAAACGTTTCACATCCAAGACTCGGTCAATCATAGACGCCGAGTACCCCAAATTCGGTCGATAATTTACAAAAGGGGAGGAAAAGAGCACAAGCCTCATAACAAGCGGTACGCTACATGCAAATAACACCACCTCGCAAGCACACAACATTTGACGGCCGGGTCGATCAACGCAATGCGTTCGCCTCCCAACAACGTCGTCGTATGCCCACTAACACATGCAATTAAGCAGTAGGATACCTCCCCGATCCGACATTCCAGCCTTACAAACATGGAGGTAGCCAAGGGAATGAGAGTACAAAGCACATAACAAAATAGTGCTCAAACCGTAACATTTGTAAAAATCGACTCAAAGTGGGACATACCAAAAACCGTCACAAAACATGTGATTAGGGAATTATATAAACTTAACTATGATAAAAATGAATCAATACATGATACATAAGCATTAGAACAAGTTTATGAAGTATAATGAATAAAAACATAGATCACCTCTCCAAAACAACGTTGTTTGGAAACCAACTAAAACAAGGGTCCACTTCAAACGGTCATAACTAGAGTTCTAGACATGCAAATGCAGAAATTCAAAATGGAGGTGATAGCTTATCATCTTACGGTTTCAACGGGATGTCACAAGCCCAAAATAAGCAAGTAACGAAGGAGATATGATCATTTTAAGAAAAGGGGTAAGTGCAGGAAAACTGCAGTCGGCCGCGCGTAACGCAGCCAGCGCCACCACGACGCAGCCAGCGTCCCACGACACAGCCAGCGCCACCACGACGCAGCCAGCGTCCCACGACACAGCCTGCGTCCCACGACGCAGCCAGCGTCCTGCACGGGATTCAGGAACGATCAAATCCCAACAAGTTACCAACAATAAA
The DNA here is from genome assembly GCA_022085475.1 of Heliosperma pusillum. NCBI lineage: Eukaryota > Viridiplantae > Streptophyta > Magnoliopsida > Caryophyllales > Caryophyllaceae > Heliosperma > Heliosperma pusillum. Next base: position 26,991 of record JAIUZE010070189.1, read on the forward strand.
AATCCTCATTTATCATCACAAACCATCAATTCTCATATCAATTAACAACTAACAACATCCATCAACAACAACACAAGTCCTAAGCATACTAACCATAATCTAAATACGATTACTAGCCTAGAAAACACATAAAACACGTAATTGATATCGAGTAACCCTTCACCGTTACCTTATTGAGTCTTCACTCCACGTCAAGGTCCTCTTTTATTAGGAAATAGTCTTTGTCGGGATCTTGAAGGTCACCACCTACAAAATAGTTAATAAAAGATGAATTTACTTCACCTTGAGAAAGACGGAAAGTTTTAAAAGCGAGAAAGACGGTAATTTTATTACCAATACGGATAGAGGAAGCTAAGCGGGGAAGAATAAGACGAACTTACGTGAATTTGAGCAAGAAACGAATGAGATATGACGATTCAAAGATTGGATGAAAATGGGGGCAAGGTTTTGATTTGGGTTTCTTAGTGATGAAGTAAGTTGAGTTGTGTGAGGAACGAAATAGGTTAAGAGGGAGTATGAGGGAGTATGAGGAAAAAGTCAATAAAAAGTCAAAGGCGACTTAAGACGGGTTTTACTTGAAAACTTGCGGAAATTTCAAATACGAACTCGGAAATTCTAAATTCGACTCGAAAAATTAAATTATAAATTAAAACTTAATTTCGCTGAAAAGTATCCGTAAAATATTCTCACTATAAAAATAGGGTACATTTCCGGGTGTTACAATGAGATCTTGTTCACTATAAGTAGGGTTCAACGTTGTCTCAACAACCTACTAGGAAATCAAAGTATTCTTAAATAAAACGATAAATGTAATTATGTAAATAATGATTAAAAATCAAATTTTATTTATAGAAAATCAGGTACACGTTTCAATCCCATCGAAAATACATGATTATTATGCTTAGCCTGCGATCAAGGCTTGGTTAAAGGATCAACAATAATACCCTCTGTCCCAACCTTACAAATCGCTATTTCCTTCCTATCAATATAATCTCTAATTACATGATATTTCCTGAGTACATGTCTAGATTTATTGCTAGATTTTGGCTCCTTTGCCTGAAAAATAGCCCCACTGTTATAACACAAAATAGTGATAGGATCAGCAATAGAAAGAACCACTTTTAATCCTTACAAAAATTTCCTAATCCAAACACCTTCCTTTGCAGTTTCTGATGCTGCAAGATACTCAGCTTCCGTTGTAGAATCTGCAGTCACACTTTGTTTGAAGCTCTTCCAGCTGACAGAACCACCATTCAACATGAATACATATCCTGATTGGGATTTTAAATCATCTCGATCTGTTTGGAAAATAGCATCCGTGTAACCCTTTGCACGTAGCTCAGTATCACCTCCAAACACCAAAAATGAATCCTTAGTCCTTCTCAAGTACTTAAGGATATTCTTGACCGCTATCCAATTACTCTCACCTGGATTAGATTGGTAACGACTCGTCATGCTCAAAGCATATGAGATGTCAGGACGCGTGGACATAATAGCGTACATGATTGATCAAACTGCCGAAGCATATGGAATCACTTTCATGCGTTCAACCTCTGCGGGTTCACTTGGGCACTGAGTCTTACTCAAAGTGATTCCATGACCCATAGGTAGATAACCTCTCTTAGAGTTTGGCATTTTGAACCTATCAAGAATCTTATCTTTATAAGCTTCTTGACTTAACGCTAATATCCTTTTAGATCTATCTCTATAGATCCTGATACCTAAGATGCGTTGCGCCTCTCCTAAGTCTTTCATTTGAAAATGATTTCCAAGCCACTTCTTCACAGAAGTGAGCATTGGAACATCATTTCCAATGAGCAATATGTCTTCCACATATAAGACTAAGAAGACCAATTTTCTCCCACTAAACTTCATTTATAAGCAAAGATTACATGTTACATGTCACATGTCACATATGTGACAAATGACAAATTGCAAAAATAAAATGGACACCCATTTTAAGTGGGGTGCACCGGTTTTATGTAGTGTAAAAGAGGATGATTAGTTTTTGTGTATTAATCTAATTGAGAATTAGATGTAATCATATACTAGACTTATTCTTACACACTACCTATTTACATTGTTAAGAACAATTGAAAGTGACCACACACCCCACAATGGGGGCATGTGGCCGGTGCTAGTGAAGAGGAACAGAGGACAAGTTTCCTCTTATTTATACCACACTCCATCTCATATTTTCATTCATGCAAAAAAATCTCTACTTCTCTCTAATTTCTCACTTAACTTAAAGAAGTTCCAAATAACTTAGTTCATATTTCTAATAACATTACTAGTGTAGTAATAAGAGGTTATTAGATTTATTTTAAAGGCTTCTACTATTATATACTAGTGTAGTATTTTAGTAGAGATAAAAAGGGTTGTCTTGGGTGCTACTTATAGGAGTGTTCTTATACTAAGAACTTGGAATTCATCCTCATATTCATAGCTCAAGAACATTATTTGAAAGGAGTTCAAATATTGTGTCCATATTACTTCATAATCAATGTAAGAAATTGTTCTTTCCTTATCTTTTGTTATGCATGCATAAGGTCCATATAGTTTAAGAGTAAACTATTAATAATATGATATTAGAAATTTCTAATATCGAGTTTAAGAAACTCACAAGCGGTATCAAGAGCCAAGGTTGTTGCATGCGTAATCGATTTTTAGTTTTTTCGAGTTATGGTTACTTAAAGAAAACTAGTAATTTGTGTTTTATACGATTTAATCACAAAGTTATTTGCATGTCAATATATTCTGGTCCTAATATGATTTTAGGTGATTTTGATGATTTATGGAAATTTATAGTGCTCAGATATGATTTTTAATATTTTTATTACATTTTAATGAGTAAAATTATGTGTAAAATAGTAAAACTAGTTAGACTTATCTTCTGCCCTTGAAATTTTTACACAATATCACACATGCGTTTTAATTACTGTATGTAAAGTTTCGTATGAATTAGACTTATTTCGTGTGATTTATGATTTTTATATGATAAAGTAAAATAAATAAGGGTTAAATGGTTAAAAATACTTCCGCTTTGAATCTGACCATGACATTTTAGTATGTTATCACATGCATGTTTTCTTGTTAGACTATAAAATGTGAGACTAATGTGATTTGTCTAGCATGAGTTATGAACTTTTAATGTAAAACTGGCATAAATAGTGACTAATTTAGCAAATATAGCTAAAATAATTTTCATGTCAAGAGAAAATTGTTCCTGGTTGCATAAATGTCCCAAATTTCAGATCTAAAGTTTAAAATTTAATATGATTAATGTTTGCATGCTTTATGTATTTTATTTGATAAAACCGATAAAGCGCAACCATTTTTCTCAAAAACCGATTCGAAATTTTTAACCATAATTTTTGACATTATGAGTGTCATGGAAATGTTCCAGAATGTTCAAGAATTTGAAATTCAAAATTTTAAATTAATTTAATTAAATTTGGATTTATTTGATTAAAATATGATTTTAAAGTCTAAAATGAGCAATTAAATAACAACAAGTTGAATTATTGTCAAAAATTGAGTGATGACTAATGTTTGAGGCCTAAATAAGTTGGGATAATTAACTTGGACTTAAATATGATTTAAGTATTGTTTTGTGATTTTAAAGTGTTATTATCACGCATTTCGGTAAAACCGGATTATATTCGATATAAACCGTTAAATAGAGCGATTTGGCATTTAACATGAGCATGTTTGATACATATTATAATGCTGCATTTTTATTTATGAATGTCATATTTCAATTTGTGAATGTCATATTTTGGTTTATGTAATTTGGAATTATGTATTTTTCCTTGTATGACCTTAGTTTTAATCGATATTACCCGGAATGTAAGGGAATATTGATTCGGTTGTAATTTAATGTGATCTCGTATCACTTTTATTGTATGATTTTATTTTACAAATGTATAATAGGAAATTATTGTAATTTTATTATATATTTTGTAACTAATTGTAAAACCGGAGTTTCCCAAAGACGGTGCCATTTGGAAAGGAGTTCCGAGAGAGTTGGTGACCTTGGGAGACGTGCTTATAAAGTTCATGGGACCAAAGGAGTTTGTTTCCGAATTTGTAATAGAATATATGATTTTCTATTCTAGGAAAGGCCATACTAGGAGTTTTACTTTTATGCTTGCATTTTATTTAATATATTTGCATGCATTGCCAAATCGCCATAACATGACATGCATATTTATCGAGTATTCGACCGTCTCTATTAAAACAATCGTTAATTCATCGATTTAGTTCACTTTAACATGATAGATTATAAATTGACATGACCTCTCATAATAAATAATTGAGATCAAGCCTTACCAAATGTAGAACCCATGAATCCCAATTTCCCAAGGAAGTAGGCTCGGCTCACCGGGGTGCTAAACTTGTTACGTTGGGTAAGTGGGGTAATAAATGTTATTATTTCGAAATTTGGATTGAGCTCAACGGAAGTATTCGCGACCGTAGCCGCATGTGTTCCGGGCTTAAGATAAATATTAAAGTAATATTATCGACCGAGACTTCTAATGTAGAATCGATTAAAGAGTTAATTCACCGAATTATGTTAATAAGGGATGTATCGGCTTACCGTGCCCAACTTGATATGAATTTGGATCTCGGAATCATTTATAATAGTTGGGTAGAGGTCACTATTTAAATGTTGAAACTTGTTTAAAATGTTTACAAGTATTTAAAATGATAAATGTTGACATTTCCTTTATGTCTTTAAAATTTGTAGTCATGATTGTTTATTCGTAATGGCAAATGCTAATTCGTCCACCACCACCTATGCTCCAATTCTCACGAATGTCTCATGGCTTTGATCCTTCATGGATCGATGCAAGTTAGAAAAGAATGGCGCTAATTTTACCAATTGGAATATTCAACTCCGCTTGGCCGCGGCAGGTGATGACAGGTTTCGTTACCTTGCCAAGGCCTCTCCCACCGCACCTAATGAAAGGTCAACCGCCACGCAAGGCGAGCCTATGAGGCTAGCCACAAAGAGTCCGCCGCGATCAAAAATGTTTTTATCTTCTCGATGGAGGCCGATCTTTAAGGGAGTGCCATAAGATGAGCACGAACTATGAGATCTATGCCAAGCTTGTGACCATGTTTTTTCACAAGCTCCTAGGATCTTACAATATAAGACGACTTCCACATTATTTATCATGAACCTAAAAGAGGACCAAAAGTTAGCCCTCATTTACTCAAATTGATTGAGCATGTTGAGACTCTTAAATTGCAAGGGGTGACCATTCCCGAACAACTCGTTATCGACCGAGTCTAAAATTCCTTGGGAAAAATCGAAGTATATGTGAAGTTTAGCGTAAGCTAAAATATACATAACATGAGACACCTCTCTTCATGAAATGCACAAGATGCTCGTGCAAGCCGAGAGAGACATAGGCTAAATGTTAGCACTTCCAAGGATGTGCTCCATATTAAAAAAAAAAAAAAAGGAGCAAGGGGAAGTTCAAGAAAGGTGGTAGTAAAGGGAAGAAGCCCTCCACCTTCAAAGGAAAGGGAAAAAGCTATTGAGAAAAGCTCACCCAAACCTAAGAAAGGTGCCTAAACCGAGGAAAAGTGCCATTATTGTAATGGCATAGGGCATTGGAAGAGAAATTGCACTAAATATCTAGGAGATATCAAAACTGGAAAGGTGTTTCAGTTGGTAATTTATCCCTATCGTTTATGTTATGATCTCAACTTTGGTATATAGATACGAGTTGTGATTCTTACCCTATTTAATTGTAATTAGGGCATCCTGGCAAGGATAAAGGCTAGGACAAGCAAGCCTAAGAAAGCTCTTCAAAAGGAAGCTAAGGTAGCTACCCATGATTGAAGACCTATGGAAGCTTGGTCTCATTTTGAATTGTCAAAATTTTGGGATGTATTTTGAGATATTGTTTTTAGAACTTTTATAGTTTCCTTGTTTGACATGGAAATTTTTTTCAATTCCTTTTATTGACATTGGTTGTAATTGGATATTAGTGACTTGGTTTTCAACCCAAGTCACTCGGTTTATGAAACATTATCATTCTAAAACTTGTCATTATACTCTACATGAACTAATAACATAAATTATATCGACTCAAATTGATCATATTAGTATTATGATGATTGGATCATTATAATAAAAGGCTAATAATTCGATTCTCACTTTGAAAGATCAATTGCTAAGTCAAAATTGAGTTATTGAACTCAAAGTAGGGAGTCTACCAAACCAATTGGCCTCACCACTTATAAAGATTGTAATTGACATGAATATGAGTACCCCTCTTTAGCTTATAGAACTAGTCTATCTCGAAGCTAAGATTCGATGTCTTTACAATGAAGTCTTTAATAGATCATTAAAGGTCTAGTTGTGATAACTTATACCTCATTCAAAAGTATGAGAACAAATTTGTTTGTGGCTCATAAGGATATCTTTGGATGAAAATAGTTGTATTTTTCTAAAGATATAGTGGGAGAAAATAAGCCACAACGTAAAAATGGTTGGGAACTAGTGAGGAAACCATAAGAAAATGTTCTTAGGTTAGGCTCAAGACTAGTAAGGAGACCAAAAGAAAGCGTTCTTAGGTAAATCCTTAGACTAGTGACGAGATCAAAAGAAAATGTTCTTGAAATAATAAGATTATGATCTATGAAGTGGAAGCACCTAGAAATTTTAAAAATTTGATTTTGTAACATGACAGACTTATGAAACTAAATGGAATCGATGCAAAGGAATGATGTTTTTGGAGTTGTCCAAAAATCATTCTATAAACATGAAGATGTTTTATAGTTGCATGGATAGACATGCAGATGTCTTCAGAAGCTAAGTTACTGCGTAACTATGCTTAGATCCAAATCATCAGTGAAATACCTCATAGTAGGTGTGTACAAGATACACAACAAAACCACATGTCCAAATAGGGATTTGGAATAGGATGTGTACATGACACGAGCCTATGGTATGTATTTACCTAGAGGTTATGATGATCTTTTTCTATTATGAGATATAAGAAGTTTTTCACTCGAATTGTCGAAATTTCATGTGTAGACATGAAGTTCAGTGGGAGTTAATTTCATGTGTAGACATGAAGTTCAGTGGGAGAAATTGTTTTCCACGTGAATGACGAATCACTCATTGTAAGTGACGTATTCATATTACCTTTTTTTGTAAGGAATGGTTGGATTTTTAATGCTGGATGAAAGAGGGCAACATGTATACTAAAATCAAAATCTATTGTGGAATAGAAGATTTTAGCTTGGCATTTAAAAGGTGTCTTATATTGATAAGATCTTTTATCTATTTCAACAAGTTAAAATAGGTTATTCATGTTGATGAAAGTGGGATCACTATGAAAGGGTCATAGTCATCCACTGAACCTAAGAGTTGTTGATCACATGAGACCTATCATGTATGCCATTATATGCACATACCTAAATGAATTGTATGCTGTGAGCATGACAAGCCTAAAACAAAACAATCCACATGAGAGTCATTGGATAGCCTACAAGAACATCCATAGAGTTCTCAAGGAGGACTAGGGATTCATTCTTGTGTTTGGTAGAGATAATTGGGATATGTGGTAAAGGTTACACGCACAAACCCAAATTTCCAAACCTATAAGGATTTATCGAAATCCTAGGCATACTTTTGTTATATAAAAGAAGCGAATAACTGAAAGCATGATTGAAGAGTCAATCATCATAAATTTTACAAATAGAGACCTAGTACATTATGATGAGGATAAGGTGGCATACAAGGATCTAATGTAGATCCTTACACCTAAATACCTATCAGTTATCATGATAACGAGTGGGAGCATCTTTCAAGTTAAAGAGCCCAACACTAGATAGAGATCTAGATATGTACGTAGATGAATTCATATTATTAGGAATAACGTTGGATGGAAGGAAAAAAGCAATTCACAAGGTTGAAATAAATGAATATATGGTATATTGACTGCCCAAGCCTTTATTACATTTCATAAGATCGTCATGAATTGTCATGGACGAAGTAAACTTTAGATTATATGATATGAAACAATAACATTGTGTTGATTGTTCATTTATGATAATCACATTTATCGTTTGAGTTTCATAAACTCAGTTTTGTGCTTTGTTATATCCACATGGATTGTAGAGATAATTTTTGGACTCCATTAAAGTGGACTGGATTAACATAGCATTGGCCCCTAGTTGCTTATATGAGGTGACGTCTCCAAGTGACTAGAGTGTGATGCGATTGATGGCAAGTTCAAGTGCCATAGGGTCATAAGGGATGACCAATCGATCACATAGATAGACTGTAAGGGACAATCTGTTGGGCAGTGACTGCTTATAGAATTCTGGCAATTCTTGTAGCCTAGTCGTGGCAAGAGCTACTAGTATTCTTTTTTAGTCAATTCTTTGACTAAAGAGTGTTCGCCCAAGGTGGCACAGTTTCAGAGTGACTTTGATTTATTCTCTACGACCTTCGTAACTGGGGTCAAATGGGCATCTTTTGGGTCATGATGAACTGTGGCTATGCAAAGGGAATAGTGCGATAGGAATTGTCCACCCCTTGTCAGGGTTGTTTTAAATCTCAAGGCCACTCGAGGAGGAGTAAGCTGAATGCGTGGCCACGCTCGGAAGGTATCTATGGTAGATAATTCCGGTCAGACAGTTACTCTCCATATCGAGGAAACCACTCTTGATATGATCAATTGCAAATACGACCTGCAAGACACCTTGCATTGAGTGGGAGATTGTAATAGGACAAGAGAATTGGTGACGCACACTTGTCTCGGACAAGTTGGAGATTTTTGGAGTAAGTGTCCTCAACAATAGTGCAATCACATAATTAAATCTCAATAATAAAGAATACAAAGGGATGATGAATATTATAGTCAACTGGTCAACATAAATCGGTAATGATTGGCTCAATTGAGTTTGACGTTACGGTCGTATGACGGTGGTGATCAGTTGATCCCTTGAGGTCACACCTAAACGACAATCCTCTAATCATATACATTAATTAATTGTATAGCGATACAGATTAATTAATCCCTTAAATTGAACCAAGTTTATATTGTAAGTAATAAATATATCTTATTGTAATATGATTAAATAAGATTCAGTTTAGTAATTTAATTGTTACATTACTAAGAATGCATTATGTTTATGAAACATTTGAAGATAAGCAAAATTGGTTGATTATAATTACGAATCGTTGTAGATTATATTAACCAAATATGAGATGACCCATTTTATTTACATGTAATTATAAAATGTGACTTAAAATGTTAAGTCTAATTTACTTGTTATGTAATTACATTTCAATTGGTTAAATGCACATTTATAAGCAAAGATTACATGTTACATGTCACATGTCACATATGTGACAAATGACAAATTGCAAAAATAAAATGGACACCCATTTTAAGTGGGGTGCACCAGTTTTATGTAGTGTAACAGAGGATGATTAGTTTTTGTGTATTAATCTAATTGAGAATTAGATGTAATCATATACTAGACTTATTCTTACACACTACCTATTTACATTGTTAAGAACAATTGAAAGTGACCACACACCCCACAATGGGGGCATGTGGCCGGTGCTAGTGAAGAGGAAAAGAGGACAAGTTTCCTCTTATTTATACCACACTCCATCTCTTATTTTCATTCATGCAAAAACAATCTCTACTTCTCTCTAACTTCTCACTAAACTTAAAGAAGTTCCACATAACTTAGTTCATAATTCTAATAACATTACTAGTGTAGTAATAAAAGGTTATTAGATTTATTTTAAGGGCTTCTACTATTGTATACTAGTGTAGTATTTTAGTAGAGATAAAAAGGGTTGTCTTGGGTGCTACTAATAGGAGTGTTCTTATACTAAGAACTTGGAATTCATCCTCATATTCATAGCTCAAGAACAATATTTGAAAGGAGTTCAAATATTGTGCCCATATTACTTCATAATCAATGTAAGAAATTGTTCTTTCCTTATCTTTTGTTATGCATGCATAAGGTCCATATAGTTTAAGAGTAAACTATTAATAATATGATATTAGAAATGTCTAATATCGAGTTTAAGAAACTTACATGAAATACAACAGTTGCTAAGATTATCCGAACAGACCTAAGCATTGCAATTGGCGCAAAAGTTTCATCATAGTATAAACCATGAATATGAGTGAAACCTTTTGACACCCATCGTGCCTTGTAGACATCAGGTTGTCCATCCAAGCCGAATTTGATTTTAAAAATTCATTTACACTGAAGAGGTCTTAAATCCTTAGGTAAATCAACCAAGTCTCATACTTGATTTTCGTACATGGAGTCCATTTCAGATTTCATGGCTTGAAGCCAAAATTTGGAGTTAGAACTTGAGATAGCTGCCTCATAGGTTGTAGGCTCGTAACTTTCTAAAAGTAAGACGTCATTACCACATTCCTCGATAATACCAAGATATCTATCAGGTGGGTAACTGATTCGTGTTGACATCCTAGAAACTATAACTGAACCAGATGAAGAAGGAATATCTTCATGCGTCACATTGTCAGTTTGTGACTCTTGAACTTCAGTAAGTTCAAATTTTCTCCCACTCTGTCTTGTGGAAATAAATTCTTTTTCTAGAATGACAGCATCACGAGCAACAAACACTCTGCTCTCATGACGGTTGTAGAAGTAATAACCACGAGTTTCCTTAGGATAACCTATAAAGAAACATTTGTCGGATCTGGGAGCTAACTTATTATTAGACTTGTTCTTGACATAAGCTTCACAACGCCAGATTTTCATATACGACAAATTCGAGACTTTCCTTTTCCACAACTCATGTGGTGTTTTCTCAGCTGCTTTAGCCGGGCTCTTGTCTAAGGAAGTAGTAGCGGAAAGTATGGCAAATCCCCAAAATGAGTCAGGAAGCTCTGTCTGACTCATCATTGACCGAACCATGTCTAATAAAGTTCGGTTCCTCCTCTCAGCTACACCATTCAATTGTGGTGTACCTGGAGGTGTCAATTGTGATACAATACCACAATCTCTTAGATGATCATCAAAGTCATTACTAAGATATTCACCACCACGATCAGATCGTAATGCTTGATCTTTCTATGTAATTGATTTTCAACTTCTTTTTGGAATTCTTTGAACTTTTCAAAGGGTTCACTTTTGTACCTCATTAAATAGACGTATCCATATCTACTTAAATCATCAGTGCAAGTAAGGAAATAATCATAGCCTCCTCTAGCAGTGATTGTCATTGGTCCACATACATCAGTATGAATGAGTCCTAATAACTGACTTGTTCTTTCACCTTTTCGAGAAAAAGGTGATCGAGTCATCTTCCCTAAAAGACAAGACTCGCAATTTCCAAAAGAATTGTAACCAAATGGAGACAGAATACCAGTCTTAACTAGTCTTTTAATGCGATTTTCGTTTATATGTCCTAAACGACAATGCCAGAGAAATGAAAGATCTGGATCACCTGATTTGAGCTTTTTATTTTCCATATGATGAATTTCATTAGTTAGATCTAGAATATAAACACCATTGATAGATTTGGCTAAACCATATATTATATTATCGAAGGCAAAAGTACAACATTTGTCTTTAATTACAAAAGTAAAACCTTCTCCGTCTAATACAGATATGGATATTATATTCTTACTAAGAGAAGGTACAAAATAACAGTTATTTAAGTACAACTCCAAGCCATATACTAAATTAATTACATGGGTTCCAACCGACACATCTGCGATCCTAGATGCATTTCCCAAGCGGAGGTCAACTTCACCCTTGGGTAGTTGACTGACGTTTCTCATTCCCTGTAAATGATTACAAAGATGAGAACCACAACCTGTATCAAATACCCATGTGGTGGAACATGCTAAATTTACGTCAATCATATAGATTTCTGATGAAATTTTACCTAACATCACACGTCCTTCTTTCTTATCATCAAGATACTTAGGGCAATTTCGCTTCCAATGCCCACTTCCGTTACAGTAAAAACATGTCTATTCTGGTGTTGCCCCTCTTTCAGGTTTGGGGGGATAGCCAATCACTATTGCTTTTCCCTTTTCCTTTGATTTGGGGTTGACTTTCTTCCCTTTAGCATTAGACTTTTTAAACTTTTGTTTACTTTTAACATTTATGTTTAAAACGTCCCTTTTCGAACTCCCACTCGACTGCAAATCTCTTTCAGTCTGTACCAAAAGGCCATGAAGTTCGTGGATACTCTTATCCATGTTATTCATGTTAAAATTTACTCTAAAACTAGAAAAACCATCGTGAAGTGAATGTAGCACGCGATCAATTGCAATTTCCTTAGAAATCAGACTTCCTAAAGTCTCGAGAGTTTCCGCGCACTCAATCATATTGAGTACGTGGTTACTCACAGATTGACCTTTAACTAGACGAGCCTCGAAAAACTTAACTGCGGCATTATACCTTTGAACACGTGGTGCTTGGGAGAACATGCTTCCAAGCCTAGTATAAACTTCATGTGCGGTCGGAAGTGTTATGCAACGAAGTTTCAAAAACGGATCCATAGCGAAAATCAAGACGTTCTTAATTGAGTTCGAATAGCAACACTAGCCCTTACTGTAACAACCCGAAAAGTACCCAATTTTTCTAGTAAAAATATTTACTAACACTTTTCAGCAGACTTAAGTTTTTAAAATAGAATTTATTGTTTCGAGTTGTATTTTGAAATTCCGAGTTCGTATTTGGAATTTCTGAGAGATTTCATGAAAATCCGTTTTTAGTCATCTTTGACTTTTCTTGACTTTTAAGTCGTCTTTGACTTTTCTTGACTTTTTAAAGTCGTCATTGACTTTTCTTGACTTTTAAGTCGTCATAAACTTTTCTTGACTTTTAATTCATCTTTGACTTTTCTTGACTTTTAAGTCGACTTTGACTTTCGTTGACTTTTTCCGACTCGCCTTGTAATTTTGAAGACCGAAATTTTATTTAAAAAAATAATATTTTTAATTTATTTTTATTAAGATTTATTTGGATTTATGAAAATTTAATATAATTATTTTGAATTTATTTGGAATTAAAGAATAACTTTTACACGACGTAATTTAACTATCCCGGTCAACTTACGTTCCCGAAACCCGACCGTTGCATGAGTACCACGTCCCAGTCACTTTTTTCCAACGATATTAAATATTTTGTTAATTAATATTGATTAAACTAATAAAAAATATCTAAGATATTTCGTAACTTTATCGGTTGTCAATTAAACTCGCAAATCGAGTAAAAACAGATCCGAGTCCTCTCCCCATTTCACACGTTCTATTTTCTCTCTTAAGCCTTGATATTTTCATTTCTTTTGATTATAATAACATAATATCTTGATATTTAATTTAATTAACTTAAGATTTAATCAATTACCGTAATATAATTATTAAACGCGAGTCAATTCCGTAACAACAATTTCAAAAACCGACTCATTATTTTGTCTATAAACACACGGCTCACCCAACCCTCTTTACTCACTAACAACTTTTCATTTTACAACAAATCAAATTAAGATCAAATTAATCGTTCTTCAACGTTCTTCATTCGTTCTTGAGCGTTCTTCATCCGTTCTTCGTCGTTCTTGAGCAAAATCATCATAAAACCTTCATTTATTAATTAAATCCGTCCTAACTTATATTTCTAGAATCTCCTCTTCGCTCTCCATCTTCTAGTACGGTTTATTTTCAATTCCGTCAAAATCGTTTTCAACATTTAATTATGGAAAAATCAAGTTTAAGTTCTAATAATGTTTTATTGTCATTTCTTATAAGGGGAGAATTTTGAAGACGAGTTTGGTGACTCGTATATTATGGGTGAAGATTAGTAGACGGGTTTTTCTTTACTTCTTATTTTGGTGCTACTTGATTTTGCTAGCTAGGTAACGATTACGAGTTACTCGACGATTTAATGTTACATAGCTTTTGTTTCTTTTGTTTTTGGTTCATCTTTTGTTTTTGTTCATGTTATTATGATTTAAGGATTTGTAGTAGTAACATGATAAGTAGTATGATTTTTGGTGTTGTATGGTATTTTTAATATGTTAGTGTTCTTGATGAATTTGGATGATTGTTCATAATAATGATTTTTGTATGATGATGGTTGAATTGGATGTTCAAAAATGGATGTTGTTAATTAAAAACATGTTAGAATTTATTTGGAATTGGGGTTGTGGGAACCGTGAGGAATGGCTGGAAAACCGAACCCAAACCAGCCGGTTCAGGCCCGGTCCAGACCGGTCTGGGTTGGTCCATGGTGGGTCCGGGTTGTGGTCTTTGAGTTGTGTCGATGTTTGATTGTTATGTTGTTGTTTTGACGGGTTTTAAATATGTTAAGCATGCGGGAAATATTAAGAAACGGTTTTTATTAAAATCGATCAAAAAAGCCAAAACAGCCCAAAACCAGGCCGTGGGGCCCAGTCCAGGCCCGTGTATTGTCTGGCCCAAATCAGCCCGTGGGTCCCCTTGTTGGACTTGTGACGGTTTTTGAGTTTAGTGTTAATTTATCGTGTTTTGTAATATTTAGCAAGTGGGAAATTTTAATAAGTAAATTATTTAATTAAAAGTATTTTTCATAGAATTATTATTTCTCACATGTTAGAAATTATAATACGAGATCGTAGTTTAATTTTATATCCTTTAAGTCAAGCGGGTTTTTTTGTATGAATTAATAATTCACATGTTAGAAATAGAATGAATTAGCATGAAAGGAATGTGATATTCTTATGTTCAAGCCTCGATGGCTAAGACTCTGTTTCTAGCCGGTTTGACCAAACGTGTAACACCCGGAAATGTACCCTATTTTTCTAGTAGAAATATTTTACGAAGCCTTGTCAGCAATTTTAAGTTTTAAATTAGCTTTTTATGTTTCGAGTCGAATTTTGAATTTCCGAGTTCGTATTTGGAATTTCTGCGAGATTTCATGAAAATCCTGTCTTAAGACGAGTTTGACTTTTCTTGACTTTTAAGACGAGTTTGACTTTTCTTGACTTTTAAGACGAGTTTGACTTTTCTTCGACTTTTCTTGAATTTTAAGTCGTCTTTGAATTTTCTTGACTTTTGAGTTGTCTTTAACTTTTCTTAACTTTTTAGTCGGGTTTGACTTTCTCGACTTTGAAACCGTCTTTGACTTTTCCTATACATAACACTCCCTCCTTAACCTAATTTCATTCAACACAAATCACAAACACAACATTCCTTCCTCTCCAAGAAAAACCCAATTTCCCTCTTGGATTTTGATCTTAGAATCGACGTATCTCCTTCGTTCCTCGATAGAATTCACGTAAGTTCGTCTTATTCTTCTCCCCGTACCTTCCTCTATCCGTATTGATGTTAAAATCATCGTCTTTCTCGCTTTTCAAATTTCCCGTCTTTCTCAAGATGAACTTTATTCATCTTTTTGCGATCTATATGTAGGTGGTGACCTCCAAGTTTCCGACAAAGACTACTACCGTATCGAAGAGGAGCTTGACGATTAGGGAAGACGCTAAAAGGTAACGGTGAAGGGTTACTCGATATCATTTACGTGTTTTATGTGATTTCTAGGATAGAAACCGTATGTAGATTATGGTTAGTAAGCTTATGACTTGTATTGTTGTTGATGGATGTTGTTAGTTGTTAATTGATATGAGAATTGATGATTTGTAATGATAAATGAGGTTTTTGTTGTTGATAACATGTTGATTTTTGTTCGTCCTTGAGTCCCGTGAAGGACGCAGGCTGCGTTGGGGGACGCAGGCTGCGTCGTAGGACGCAGGCCGCGTCACCCGCTGGAAACAGAATTTTTCCTGCACTGACCCCTTTTCGTAGAATGATCATATCTCCTTTGTTACTTGTTTGTTTTGGGCGTGTGACATCTCGTTGGAACCATAAGAGGTTAAGCTATCACCTCGACTTGGAATTTCTGCATTCCCATATGTAGAACTCTAGTTATGACCGTTTGAAGTGGACCCTTGTTTTCGTTGGTTTCCAAACAACATTGTTTTGGAGAGGTGATCTATGTTTTTATTCATTATGCTTCATAAACTTGTTCTAATGCTTATGTATCATGTATTGACTCATGTTTATCATATTTAAACTTATATGATTCCCTATTCACATGTTTTGTTACGGTTTTTGGTATGTTCCCACTTTGAGTCGGTTTTTACAAATGATACGGTTTGAGCACTATTTTGTCTTGTGCTTTGTACTCTCATTCCCTTGGCTACCTTCCCGTTCGTAAGGCTGGAATGTCGGAACGGAGAGGTATCCTACTGCTTAAATGCATGTGTTAGGGGGCATATGACGACGTTGTTGGGAGTTGAACGCTATGCGTTGTTCGACCCGGCCGTCAAATGTTGTATACTTGCGAGGTGGTGTTATTTGCATGTAGCGTACCGCTTGTTATGAGGCTTGAGCTGTTTTGCCGCCTCTTTCGTGAATTGATCTACCGAATTTGGGGTACTCGGCATATATATTGTAAGCCCGAGTCTTGGATGCGAAATGTCATCGCGTGTCGAATCGGAACATGATTTATTCCGAGAGTATGGCCAGGTTTAGACTAGGACCGTATTATTATCGTCGTCCTACCAGGAGGAAATTAGTCTACCTATACGAAATGTCATCGTATATGGGTTGAGGGAAATGTCATCCGTGAACGCCTTTAATCATACTTGCCATGTACACGATGCTAGTGCGTTTCATTTACCGTGAGAGGTGTCGTCTTGTGTCGTCTTTGAATACGTGATTTCATGATATTGTTCATGGTCATTGCATGATTGGACACCGTCAATGTCTTGGTTCGTGTTTGGATGATAATATGTTGGATTCTTTGTGATCATCACATGACTTGACTTGGTTTGTTTGTCGAGTCTCAATCTTATCAATCTTATACCGCTAACGGTGAGATGCAAGCCCTAGTGAGCGTATTCGATTGCCTAAGAGTGTCTTTCCCGAGTCTTTGAATAGCATGATGGTTCGGATTTGATTTCCATTTGATCTTATCATTATATCTCGTATTGCCTATTTATTCTTATCACAACTCACATGTATATCTATATATGCATGATTTTACTTTTGTATTTCCTTATATGTACGTTAAAGGTGATATGGCAGGAAGAACCCGGAGTTACTCCCCACTGACTGTGGCGTTCATGTTTT
>JAIUZE010070190.1:0-161203 GCA_022085475.1 Heliosperma pusillum
AAAACCCGTCAAAACAACAACATAACAATCAAACATCGACACAACTCAAAGACCAAAACCCGGACCCACCATGGACCAACCCAGACCGGTCTGGACCGGGCCTGAACCGGCCTGAACCGGCTGGTTTGGGTCCGGTTTACACGGCCATCTCCACGGTTCAATCCACAAACAACACCAAATTAATTCCAACATGTTTTAGTTATCAAACAATCATTTTAACAACCATCCATACAAAAATCATTATTATGAATAATCATCCAAATTCATCAAGAACACTAAACATATTAAAAAAAAATCATACTACTTATCATGTTACTCCTAAAAATCCATAAATCATAATAACATGAACCAAAACAAAAGATGAACCAAAACAAAAGAAACAAAAGCTATGTAACATTAATTCGTCGAGTAACTCGGAATCGTTACCTAGCTAGCAAAATCAAGTAGCACCAAAATAAGAAGTACAGAAAAACCCGTCTACTAATCTTCACCCAAAATATATGAGTCACCAAACTCGTCTTCAAAATCTTCCCCTTATAAGAAATGACAAGAAAAACATTATTAGAATTTAAACTTGATTTTCCATAATTAAAGTGTTGAAAACGATTTTGACGGAATTGAAATTAAACCGTACTTGAAGATGGAGAGCGAAGAGGAGATTCTAGAAATATAAGTTAGGACGGATTTAATTAAGAAATGAAGTTTTATGATGATTTTGCTCAAGAACGACGAAGAACGGATGAAGAACGACGAAGAACGCTCAAGAACGATTAAAGAAAGTGTTATTTAGATCTTAATTTGATTGATTGTAAAATGAAAAGTTGTTGGTGAGTAATGTTGATGAGGGAGCCGTGTAAATATAGAGGGAGTATGGAGTCGGGTTTTGAAATTGTTGTTACGGAATTGACTCGGGTTTTATTATTATAATAAGATAATTAATTAGATATTAAGTTAATTAAATTAAATATCTAGATATTATGTTATATTAATGAAAAGAAATGAAAATATCAAGGCCTAAGAGAGGAAAAGGAGCCGTGACACATGAGAGGAATCGGATCTGTTTTGTAAACGGTTTTGCGAAATTTTCGTTGACAGATCGATAAAGTTATAAATATCTTAGATATTATTATTAGTTTAATCATATTAATTCAAAATATCTAATGTGAGTGGAAAAAGGTGACATGGGCGTGTGACTCATGCCAAAGTCGGGTTTCGGGTTTGTTTCGGGATTTACGATGAGTCGGGAATAGTTAAATGATTCCCGGGTTTAAACCGTAAAACCTTATTATAAATTCCGAATAAATTCAAAATAATTTTATTAAATTATCATAAATCCTAATAAATCTAAATAAGAATAATTTAAAAATATTATTTTTTTTTTAAATAAATTTTCGGTCTTCAAAATTACAAGGCGAGTCGGGAAAGTCAACGAAAGTCAAAGTCGACTTAAAAGTCAAGAAAAGTCAAAGATGACTAAAAAGTCAAGAAAAGTTTATGACGACTTAAAAGTCAAGAAAAGTCAATGACGACTTTAAAAAGTCAAGAAAAAGTCAAAGACGACTTAAAAAGTCAAGAAAAGTCAAAGATGACTAAAAACGGGATTTTCATGAAATCTCTCAGAAATTCCAAATACGAACTCGGAATTTCAAAATACGACTCGAAACAATAAATTCTATTTTAAAAACTTAAGTCTGCTGAAAAGTGTTAGTAAATATTTTTACTAGAAAAATTGGGTACTTTTCGGGTTGTTACAATCACCCCTCCTTTTAAAAAGTTTCGTCCTCGAAACTTAGAAGAAGGAAAGTAACATATATGTAGGTCTATTTCGAAACTGTTAAAAATATACTTGTAATAAAAATACTGGGTCTTATCAATGGAACGGAAGGTTCTCATCTGCAGTTTAAGAACATCGACGTTCCAAGTCAAAGACTTTAAAAGATACATTTTCGCATCAAAAATGGGAAAACTAGTTATCGAACGTCTCCAATAACAAGTCTCAACACTTCTTGACGGTAAAACTACTTGAAATCATAAAACATTTTCAAAAGCTTTTAGTTCAAAAATTTCATAGTAAAAGTAATAACTCTATTATCTATGCCTAAAATTTCTAACTAAAGCTTATAGTAATCTATTTATAACAGATGATATTCGATAGAAGGAACTGAATATTCGAAAGAATAAATCAAATAGAAAGAGGAAAGAAGGAAGGAGAAATAAATCACAAAACTATCTTCCATCTATGACAATTCAAATGTCGATCGCAACTCGACAACACTAACTGTACAAGTAAACTAGTCCCAAGAGAGTGCAATAATCCTCAACATTTTCAATCATCAGATTCCTACCAAATTATTTCATAAGCATGACACATCGAGTAACAACTCCCAATTATTTAAATTCAATTAAAATCTTCTAAGGTCCATCAAAACTCTTATTGGAAATTACCATCAAAATATTTATAATTAGGAAAACAAGACCGCTAACCACCACAAAGTAAAGGACTTACTATGAAATCCTTTAATCCGATTTATCCTAAAATTCATTATCCTAAATTATTAATAATGAACCTTCTCATCCTCAAAAGTTGAATCTCGAAACCTCAAAGAGATTAGTCACACAAATCTCGATTCACTTAACTTTTGCCAAACATAGGGCAATGTGACCGTAATCAATTTATTTTTCTCTTACAAACTCTCAATACATCGGTTTTCGCTTATGTCGATATTCCTCAAGTTGTGTCATCAAATCCTAATTCCACAAAGTATTTGTTCCCGTTAGGGTCCAACATTTAACGACAACAAATTCTCAAGTAACATTAAAAATCACTCAACTTCCTAACCACAACTACAACTATTATTAAGCTTATTTCGATCCTCAAAAAGATATTGCAACTTCAAGCTTTCATATTTTAAAACCAATAGGAGAGCCTCATCCTAAGTTTATCCTCAAATCCTTATAATCATCTAAACATGAAACTTGCCTAATAGGATGGTTAGGTACCATATTCAAAACTTCCTCAAAATACACCTAGTAACCCTTACGTTAGCTAATAAGAAAAACTACCTCTCAAGAGAGTAGGGACAGAAGAACTGGATACAAGGAACATTAGGAAGCGTCTCTTAAAGACTACGATAAGGTGAAAAAGGCGAAGGCGGAAGAGGAACACGAGGTTGATTTAAGGAAGTGAACTACCAGACACTATCTCCGGACGGTAAAGATATAGGAGTACTTTCTCCAATTGAAGCCTTTAGAGGAAATTTATCGAATAGTCTCATCGAAATAAGAGACAAAGAAGTTCCCGTATTAAATAAGATTAAACATGGTATTTCATAAATTGAAACATACCAGTCACCAGGTCTGGTTGAGCATCGGCCTCAGCGCGGCTCATGATGAAAATCCGACCCTTAGGTCTCCCAGAAACAACCGGTGTAGAAGCTGTCTTCTTCTTATCAGGACATTCATTATACTTGTGTCCCGGTTTCTGACAATTAAAGCACACAAGTGGCTTGTTGAAACAGCTAAAACCCGGATGCATAGGCATCTTGCACCGAAAGCAAATACGACCCTTAGGATCGTTGTTGTTGCTCGGGAAGAATGGACGGCTACTCGGATTTGCTTGTCCACTCTGAAAGTTCCTCCTCTTGTTTGAGAAGGAAGGAGAAAAGGAAGGTCGGGAAGTAGGATATAATGGTCTCTTGCCATAAGAATTAGGAGCAACATACGAGGAACGAGCCTCGTCAGCAATCTCCCGAATAGAACTCTCCGCCCAAATGGCATCATTGTAGATCGAGACAAAAGAAGTGGAACCCCTACTAATCTTTCCCTTCACCTGGGGAGAAAGCTTTCCTAAGTAAAAGAAGGCCTTGTCTTCCTCCCTCGAAATAAGTCGAGTGGCATAATGAGCCAACTCATTGAACTGGGTTGTGAACTCCTGAACCGATAGTTTTCCTTGCTTGAAGTCCATAAACTCCTTTAATTTCTGCTGCCTCAACTCATCCGGGTAGAACCTCGCCTCCAATAGTTCACGGAAACGAATCCACCCGAAATCAGGCTCCAACTTAGCAGTAGGACCAGAAAGAGTCCACCACTGATCTGCTTCCTTCACTAAAAAGTGGGAAGCAAGACGGACTTTATCCGCCTCGAGGACATCATAAAGAGAAAAGTTTTTCTCCATTTCTCGTAACCACTCTGAAAGCTTAACGGGATCCACTTCGCCATCATAGGTTTTTGCTTGGCTCCTAGATAGCTGTGAAGCAACCCACGTATAACTCCCGTGTCTCTCACGGTCGGGAGGAGGAATAGGATTTGCCTGTGATTTTGCTGATTTTGAAATAATAACGGTAAGAGCTGCTAAGATCGTGTTGTCAATTCTCGGAGGCATCTTGCAAAAGAAAACACAGATTAGTACTTATCATTTAGCAAGCACAAAGAGACTACAACATAAATCCTAATCTACCCATCCTACCATTCTATCTCACAAGTTTATTATTTATTAAGGTCAAGTTATTTATACAAGGGTACACAAACGTGCGTCGGGAGCAAAATGCTCTGATACCAACTGTGACACCCTCAAATTTGCGGAAAGAAAAAAAATAATTTAACTAATAAAAGATGATAATATATAACAAAGGTGTCATAAATAAAAAGGTTCATTACAAAACGGAAATAATATTATACAAAAGAAATATACAAGACGGGAGACATATCTCCCGTATAAATACGGAAATAAAAGAGTGTATAATAATATACAATCCTAAGAACCGAATATAGGTCCAAGGTAAATACTTCGCTCGCTAGCTCGTCAATGTACCCAAGTATGCATCACAAACCTGCCAACCGCATTAAATATAAACACGGAAGCCACAGTCAGTGGGGAGTAACTCCGAGTTCTCCCAGCCACGAAATGTCGAGTTTAATAAAACATGAATAACATAAAAGCAATGTATATGGAAAATACAAAACTTAACATATACGATATGATTTTCATGTTATGAAACAAATAACTAACATATAACCTAGCATATGAAAGCTATCATGTGAATCTGATAATAATCTATAATACGAGGTAGGGAAGATGGTATGCTAGCGCAGAGGTTACCGTTAACATGGCCATGATACACTCAAACCCTAATCAACACGTAATCATGTGAATCAGTTAACAATCGGTAATCCAAACTCTATCAACCTTAGCCGGCTTGCATCTCACCTTCTAAGATTCATAGAATCATACAAACATGAAAGACAAATACTTCTACAAACAGGCATAAGTTCTTAGTCCATTCAATAGTCGACTTCTGTAACTCGAGGCTATACCACAAGGTAGGAAAACATCCTAGTCCTAGACTGATCAGACCTAGCGACAACAGCTATTCCAGTCCCCGTCCCATGACATAACCGTACATGAGAAACTCTACTAGGCGACCCCCTAAGCAGAGATGGCTAGTACTTAAGCTGGCTCCATTCCCAAAGTGGAACTATTAGGCAGCCATGCCCCGACTTGGAGATAAGCCCCCAGGCCGTGACACAAAAGCTATCAAGCAGTGAACTATATACTCGTTAAAGATAGTACGGGCCTATCAATGTCATGGTCCAAGATACTCATTTAGAATTAAAATGGTCAAGACGCCATATACTCATAATTCTCTATGGGTACTTAGTCAACACGACACCAACCATACAATAAAACAGTCACGGGAAAAACATCCTATCATGTGACTATTGCATATAAATCATAATCAAATATCATATCGCCTCATATCTACTAAGGCTAATTCATTAATTAAATACAACTTACTTGAAGACAAATCCCCGACCCGAGTCCCGCGACGGGTCATCAGTCAAAACGAGGCTGACTAGATCTTAGTTTGACCAAACCCGTTTGATCAAACCGGCTAGAAACAGAGTCTTTACCACATAGACATAAAATCAACATATTCATTACATGTTATTTTTATTAAAACTTCTAACATGTGAATTATTAAATCTTACGTAAAACCCCGCTTGACTTAAAGGATATCAACATAAACTACGATCTCGTCTTATAATTTCTAACATGTGAGAAATAATAATTTTATGAAAAACCTTTTTAATTAAATATTTTACTTATTAACATTTCCCACTTGCTAAATATTACAAAACACTATAAAATGGCAATAACTCAAAAACCGTCACAAGACCAAGGAAGGGACCCACGGGCTGATTTGGGCCGAGACCAAACATGGGCCTGGACTGGGCCCACGGCTGTTTTGGGGCTGTTTTGGCTAAAATTTCTAAAACCGTTTCTTACTATTTTCCCGCATGCTTAACATATTTAAAACCCGTCAAAACAACAACTAAACAATCAAACATCGACACAAAACCAACGGACCAAATCCGGACCAATCCAGACCGGCCTGGACCGGGCCTGAACCGGCTTGAACCGGGCCTGAACCGGCCGGTTTGGGCTGGTTTTTCAGCCTTTCTCCACGGTTCCAACCACCAACAACACCAAATAAATTCCAACATGTTTTTAATTAACAAACAACCATTTTAACAATCATCCATACAAAAATCATGATTATAATTAAATCATTCAAATATGTCAAAAACCCCAAACATGCTAAAAATTCCATACAACATAAAAATCATTACTACTTATCATGTTATTACTAAAATCCACAAATCATCATAACATGAACAAAAACAAAAGATGAACCAAAACAAAAGAAACAAAAGCTATGTAACATTAAATCGTCGAGTAACTCGGAATCGTTACCTTAGCTAGCAAGATCAATTAGCACCAAAATAAGAAGTATAAAATAAGAAAAACCCGTCTACTAATCTTCACCCAAAATATACGAGTCTCCAAACTCGTCTTCAAAATCTTCCCCTATAAAAAAATGACCAGAAAAACATTATTAGAATTTAAACTTGATTTTCCATAATTAAATGTTGAAAACGATTTTGTCGGATTTGAAATTAAACCGTACTTGAAGATGGAGAGCGAAGAGAAGATTCTAGAAATATAAGTAGGATGGATTTAAATAAGAAATGAAGGTTTTATGATGATTTTGCTCAAGAACGACGAAGAACGAATGAAGAACGACGAAGAACGAATGAAGAACGATGAAGAACGATTAATTAGATCTTAATTTGATTTATTGTAAAATGAAAAGTTGTTAGTGAGTAAAGTGGGGTGTGTGAGCCGTGTAGTTATAGAAGAAATAATGAGTCGGGTTTTGAAATTGTTGTTACGGAAATGACTCGGGTTTGATTATTATAATAAGATAATTAATTAGATATTAAGTTAATTAAATCAAATATCTAGATATTATGTTATATTAATGAAAAGAAAGGAAAATATCTAGCCCTATTAGAGGAAGAGGAGCCGTGTGGATGGGTGATTGTCGGGTCTGTTTTGTAAACGGTTTTCGTAATTTTTGTTGACGGATCGATAAAGTAATAAATATCTAAGATATTATTATTAGATTAATCAAAATAATGAAAATATCCCAAAAGTGAGTGGAAAAGGATGACATGGGCGTGTGACTCATGCCAAAGTCGGGTTTCGGGTTTTGTTTCGGGATTTACGATGAGTCGGGAATAGTTAAATGATTCCCGGGTTTAAACCGTAAAACCTTATTATAAATTCCGAATAAATTCAAAATAATTTTATTAAATTATCATAAATCCTAATAAATCTAAATAAAAATAAATTAAAAATATATTTTTTTAAATAAAATTTCGGTCTTCAAAATTACAAGGCGAGTCGGGAAAGTCAACGAAAGTCAAAGTCGACTTAAAAGTCAAGAAAAGTCAAAGATGACTTAAAAGTCAAGAAAAGTTTATGACGACTTAAAAGTCAAGAAAAGTCAATGACGACTTTAAAAAGGCAAGAAAAGTCAAAGACGACTTAAAAGTCAAGAAAAGTCAAAGATGACTAAAAACGGGATTTTCATGAAATCTCTCAGAAATTCCAAATACGAACTCGGAATTTCAAAATACGACTCGAAACAATAAATTCTATTTTAAAAACTTAACCTTGCTGAAAAGTATCCTTAAGAAATTTTACTAGAAAAATTGGGTACTTTTCGGGTTGTTACATACTTGGCACACGGTTGAGAATGTAAGTTGTTGTAAGCAACGCATCTCCCAAATAACTAATTGGTAGGTTGGCTTGAGCCATCATTGACCTAACCATGTCAAGTAAGGTACAGTTCCTTCTCTCCGCAACACCATTTTGTTGTGGAATATGAGGGATCGTAAGTTGTCTACGTATACCCTTTTCCTCACAATACCCTTTGAATATATCAGAAAGGTATTCCCGACCACGATCAGTTCGAAGAGTCTTAATTTTTCGATCCAATTGGTTCTCAACTTCTGCTATAAAACGCTTGAACGTATCAAGTGCTTCATAACGACGAGATAACAAATACACATAACCAAAACGTGTATAGTCATCAATGAAAGTGAGGAAATATATAGCACCATGACGAGCCCTTATGATATGTCTAGTTTTTATATGATTTTACTCCCTAATTTAGCTCGATTTTACATGATTACTACACTTTGTTTAGTATTTTTATGAGCTAATTACGTGTTCGAGGTGCATTGCTCGTTTTTACTATGTTTTGTAGGAATCTAAGCATTTAGAGGCTTTTTCCCAACACAATTAGCAAGCACCAAAGTCCAACAAGCTAATGGAAACAAGAATGGACCATGAAAGGAGAAGGACAAGCCAAGCATGAAGATTTGTGAAATGGATTGAAATGAAAATGAAAGAAAACCAAAAATGAAGCCCAAAACAAAGAGTCCACAAACTCAAGCATAGGATACTCTTTAAGATGCTCAAGGAAACCCTAAACTATGCAATTAACCGGAGAATTAAGGTGTTTAAAGGCATAGCTTAGGATTCCTTAAGCATTAAATGGAGAAATTAAGACTATATACCCGGATTAAGAAGGCCCCGATCGGGGTTCCCAGGCCCCGATCGGGGTTAGGCTTCTGTGACTCAACCGTTTCAAGTCCCCTCTCCCTATATAAAGGAGAGGGACTTCGACACTTAGGGATATCTTTTCACTTATCTTTTATCATATCTTTTACTCATATTTCACATATCTTTCATAGCTTTAGCTTAAGCACACAAGTCTCTCTTAGTTTCATAATTAGTTAAACATTTAGTTATTACTTTGTCAAATATTTGGTTACATTTTGAAGTTGTATTGCAATCTTTCCATTCAAGTATTTGGGTTATTCGTTCTTCATTTCCGAGTTATATTTCTCTATTGCGGTAATCCTAATTCTAGTTTTATGTTAGTATTCATTTCCGTCATTTACCTTACAAATCATTTAGTTAATTGTAACATTTAGTTAATCATAGTTTCATTGTTATCCACACTAGAATTGTTAGTTTCATTTCACTTAGTGTAGTACATTTTATTAACAAGTTGTTTCCTTTATAATTTCATATTCATTATGCTTATTATATCAAATAGTATTAGTTTAATTATCAATATGAGTGAGTAATTTCATTTGTCTAGGGATTAAGGAAGCCATGCATAATTAGTAAGTTTTAAATGTTAAAATAAGGATGAACTAATATTGATAAATTGTTTCTATCACATGCTTGTATTGTTTTGTTAATCTTTGTTCTTTGGCCAATTGCATTGATTAAATTTTTTAATTCATTCTATAAGTCGAGAGGTACGGAATCGGATTAGACTAAGCATGTGTAGTAGAGCGAATCTAGTCACAACGAAAGTTCTCTAGGACTCGACCTAAGGTTGACACTAATATCGAGAGATGGGTGTATTTAGCCTAAACAATTAAACAATATTAATAATTCCTATATTTAACATGAGCATTTATGTATTTGCATGAGTGACTCGACTCCCTTAGACTCTTTTAATATTATTGAATTCACATCATAGTTAGCTAAACATCAAACCAAACCAAACCGTTAAACCGACTTGATAGTAGTCCATTCATAGCATTTCATAACGAAATTCCCGTCTCCTTGTGTTCGACCCCTCGTACTACATTTATTTGTGTCTAGGGAAATTTATCTTTGCATAGGTGTGCGATATATCCTATCAAATTTTGGCGCCGTTCCCGGGGATACAGTTTTATTTCATTTTTTATTTGTAGACTTCTATCATTTTTTCTCTTGTCTTTAGGAACACTTGTTCCTTGAGACCGTACTTACAATTTCCTTGAAAATTGTTGCCTTATGCCCAGGACTTCTCGTGCGGAAGAATTACTTTCACCAGATTCCGAGCCCGAGAAAACCTTTCGTAGAAGACGCCGCTTTTGGAAAGAAGTAAAAGACGTCTCTTCTCCCGTGCAAGTTGAAAGTGCCAGAAAGTCTTACTTAGACGATCTGGAGAATCTTGAAAACGAAGAGGTTTCTAGTTCGTCAACATCACCACCACCCTACCACCTAGGAGAATGGTGAAACTTTCCAATCATTCCAAGCCCACCGCGGCTATGCTTCCGGCCGGTATCACCACCACTCAAATTACCGCCCCGGAATTTGAGATCAAACCAGCTTTCATTACCCTTGTGGAGAGGAAGCAATTTGGGGGAAGTACTTTGGAGGATCCCAATTTGCATGTGCAAAACTTTTGTGACTATTGCTCCATGATTCGCCAAACGGGTGTCACTCAAGCCCAAATTAGGGAAATACTTTTCCCTTTTTCTTTGAAGGGGAAGGCGAAGCTTTGGATCAATAGCCTTGATCGTGCCACCATGGGAGTGACAAATTGGGAGACATTGGCTCTTGCTTTCTATCAAAAGTTTTTTCCACCCGTGAAAACTCAAACTTTGAGGAGCCAAATCACGGGATTCCGTCAACAAGCTCTTGAGAGCTTATATGAAGCTTGGGAGAGATACAAGGAGCTCCAAAGACAATGCCCACACCATGGGTTGGATGCTTGGTTCCTTGCCATAACATTCTACAATGGGTGTTGTGCCGAATCCCGAATAATTCTTGATTCCGCCAACAATGGGCGTTTTCAAGAAATTGACACGAATATTGCTCATGCCACCATTGAATCTATGACGATCCACGATGCCCAATATGTTAATTCCCGGAGTGCACCCATCCAAAGAGGAGAGGGAGTTGCCGACACTAGCATCTTGAAGAATCAAATCTTTTTGTTCCAAGAAAAGTTGGAGGCTCAACAAGCGGTTCATCAACTCAATGCCGTGTCTTCTACTAGTCAAATTGTTGTTTGCGAGAGTTGTGGAGGTGCGGGTCATTACTCTAATGTGTGCCAAGCCACTATGGAAGAGGTATGTGCTTTTCAAACTTTTAAACAAAGTTCTTATCCACCAGGTACCTTTTCCAATACTTACAACCCGAGCAAAAAATTCCACCCCAACTTGTCCTACAAAAGCAACAATGTGCTCAATCCTCTGTTGGAGTAGGGCGTCCTCCACAATAGTGCGCCACACAATAAATCTTATTAAGGAATATAATTGGGATATTTATTGACTATATATATGATTAGTCAGTTGATTAACGTAAATCAATAACGGTTGGCTGACTAGAGTTTGACGTTATTGTCGTATGACGTCGGTGATCAACTGATCCCTTTCGGTCACACCTAAAGGATGAAATCCAAATAGTAACTAATTATTTGTATATGATACAGTTAATTAGTCCATTACATATATTCGATATGTACGAGAGTTAATTGTTAGAAATTGAGTTAAAAACTCAAATTCGATTAAGTTTATTTTTTAATTATGCGATAATTGACTAATAAATTTATATCTTATTTTAATACGATTAAATAAGATTTAACTTAGTAATTAATCGTTAAATTACTAAATTAGTTGAGGTTTTGAGATAGAGGTAATTAGTTAATTATATTTACAAGGAGTTGTAAAATAAATTACCTAAGCATTGTGGGACCCATTATATATTGATATAATGGTAAAATATTACTTAAAATGTTAAGTACATATTATTTATTTAATTGAGTCATATAATTGTTATATGATCAAATTAACACTTAATTATACAAGATAATTAAGCATATGATTAATAAGTATTTGTGGGACAAATATCAAAAATAAAAATGGACCAAATAAGGCCTCACATGGCCGGTTATGGTATAGTGGGAAGTGATGATGGTTGATCTTATTCATACTCACAAGTAACATGTGATTATGACATGAATAGTACACCATAATCATCACTTACACTACAACACACCACCTCTTTGCATGACAATAAAATAAGAAGAAAAATCACTCTCTTGGTGATCATAGGGGCCGGCCCTTTTGGCTATAAATAGAATAATTGTTGTTCAATTTATCACTAGTTCATTCTTGCTTATTTTCATTCATCTCTCAAAAACTCTCATAATACTAATATTTACCAAGTATTACTAGTGTAGTAATATATTCTAATATTAGTAGCATAATATCTATCTTATTATCTAGTTAATAATAAGGGTAGACTATTTGGTATCATCTTGGTGCAACTTGAAGGAGGTCTTCTAGTTTGGAGATTATTCTTGTTCATCCATATTAATAGCTCAAGAACAACAAGAAGGAGTTCTTGTTGTGCCCATTTTATTTCCATATCAATGTGAGGAAATTTCTTCTTTTATATAAATGTCTATATATTTGCATGCATGTTACATAGATCATAATAAATACTAAATTAACAAGTAATTTAGTAACTAATTAGAGGAGTCTAATTAAGGTCTATGGACTTTCATCCTCAACCCCAACAAAATTTTGTGCCTCAAGCTCAACAAAATGCCTATGTCCCACAACAAAGATTCAGTTATCCACCGGGTTATCAAAGTCAAAACTACCAACAAAGACCACCAATCCAAAACTCCCAACCAACCCAAGTTCCACCACAACAAAATGTCCAACAACACTATCAAGAACTCAAGTTCTTAGTAGTACAATTGGCTAAGACTCAATCGGACATGTTGGCTCAATTTCAAAAAAATGATCAAAGCCATGGTTCCGCAATCAAAATGTTAGAGCAACAAATGGCTTAACTAGCCACTTCTAGCTCTCAAAGGAGACCGGGTCAATTACCACCTCAAGGTGAGCAACCACATGATACTCTCAATGCAATCACCTTGAGAAGTGGTACAAAGTATGACGAGCCACCCATGCCCAAAGACGACGAGGAGGTGCTTGTTGAGTTGGAGGTTTCCCCTAGTGGTAAGAAAGATGAGGTTATGCCCAAGAAGGTGGATGATCCTATTGTGGTTGAGCAAGTCAAAGATGTGGAGGATGCTCCTCCAAAGAAAGTTGTTGAGACAAAGGAGCCGGAAAAAGTCAAAGTGCCTTTCCCTCATAGATTGGCAAAGCATCACAAGAATACCAAATTCGGTAAATTTATGGAAGTTGTGAAGAACCTCCAGGTAACTGTTCCTTTTACCGAGTTAATAACTCAAATTCCGTCTTACACTAAGTTCATGAAAGACATTTTAACTAAGAAGAGGACTTTTGACGAAGTTGAAACTATAGCCTTCACCGCCGAGTGTAGTGCTCTTTTGCAAAACAAGTCCCCTCCTAAGTTAAAAGATCTCGGTAGTTTTTCCATTCCATGCACAATTGGCACCTATCAAATTGATAAAGCTTTATGTGATTTAGGTGCTAGTGTAAGTGTCATTCCTTACTCTATTTATGCTAAGCTTAATATGAGAGTCTTGAAATGTACTAGTGTCACTTTGAAAATGGCGGATCGTTCTATAAAACGCCCTTTGGGAGTTTTGGAGGATGTTCCCGTCAAAGTTGGTAAATTCTTCATTCCGGTTGATTTTATTGTTCTTGACATGGCCGAAGATGCCCAAATCCCAATCATTTTGGGAAGACCCTTTTTACATACCGCGGGCGCGGTCATTGATGTCAAGAATGGTAAAATTACATTGGAAGTGGGTGACGATAAGGTCACATACAATTTGAATAGTGCCATGAAGAGTCCAATGTTAGAAGAGTCTTGCTTTTCTATTGATGTTTTGGATGTTGTTGACCTTGTTATAGAAGACTCTATCTCTCGGTCTTTGGTTAAAGACCCATTGGAGGCACTCTTGCTATTAGAATCATTTGCAGGTGATCATGAGATTGGGAATAAGGGGATGGATGCTTTAGAGAATGAATTGGATGGAGAAGAGTTGTCATTGGAGGAGAGCTCACACTTTGTAGGTTTGGTTTCTACACCTCAAGACCTTGAGGTACAAAAACCCGAACTTAAACCCCTCCCTTCTAATTTAAAGTATGCTTTTCTAGATAATGAGGAAATGTGTCAGGTAATTGTTGCTGCTAATTTGAGTGAGAGTCAATTGTCTTCATTGCTTCATGTTTTAAAATCTCACAAGAAAGCTATTGGCTATAAACTAGATGATTTAAAGGGCATAAGCCCCGAGTATTGCATGCATAGAATCCATCTAGAGGAAGATCATAAACCATGTGTCCAAGGTCAAAGACGACTAAATCCTAACATGCAAGAAGTGCTTAAAAAGGAAGTGATTAAATTGTTAGATGCAGGAATTATTTATGCAATTTCCGATTCCAAATGCACTACAAAACGAACACGGGAAACTGACGGCTTACTGACGGAAGTTTCGTTAGGTCATATAGCTGTAAAGTCAAGATTAACTTGACTGTACTGACGGAAAATCCGTCAGTAAAGTCAAGATAATCTTGACTTACTGACGAAAAATCCGTCCGTAAAGTCAAGATTATCTTGACTTACAGACGGAAAATCCGTCACTAAAGTCAAGATTATCTTGACATTACTGACGGAATTTCCGTCAGTAAGTCAAGTTAATCTTGACTTTACTGACGGATTTTCTGTCATTACTTAATAGAGTAGTGGCTGGATACAGCAGCCTGCTGTCCAGCCACAATGCGTTTTTTGCATTGTTTTAAACGGTGAAAATTTCAACAAAACCTGCAATACGGAAAATACATTCGTTCACCGCAAAGCGGTAATTCATACTCACATCGACCGCATGGTCGGGAATCAACAAAAGGCAATAAAAATAAAGGGGAAGATCGATGGAAATTGGAAAAAGAATTCATTACATAAAATGTTAAAAAAATTCATAGAACTTTGTTTTTACAAGCTTACAAATTCAACGGGTTCCCTAACTTAGGTAGATGATAAATTACTAACATAAGGGGGTAACGATACCTCCTCCAAAACCGTGCCCGTCGTCCGCGTTGTCATCTCTTGGACGTGGAGGAGGGAAGTTGCTGCACAAGTCCGGGGGAAGAAATTTCATCATAGCCGCTTGCATGGCAACCATTTGCGCGGCTTGGCTCTCCATTTGTTGTTGATTGGCCCGTACTTGTGCTTCAAGGGCAAGTCGGGCGGCTCGCTCATGTTCTCGTTCATTCGCAAGTGCACTCAATTGCTCCTTCATTTGAGTATTCTCACTTGCGAATCGAGTGTAATCTGTAGGATTGTAGGAGAAAGATGTGTGTCCACTTTTGTTGCATGGTGGATCATACCACACTTCTTTCCCCTTGTCTCCCATCCCGAAGAGCCTCAACTTCCTATCGAATCCATCTACCGCTTTGTAGTATGCACAGAATTCGTCTGGAGTCTCGCCAGTTGGCGTTGGCTGACTCATCTCCTCGGTGTAAGCTTCCTGAACCAACAAAAAAAAAATTATATAATTAAAAACATTAAGTAATCAAAACAAAACGAAGCTAATAAAGAGTATTAAAATTGGATATAAAAAAAAACTCCTTAGTAATTATTAGACAAACTTACGTTTGTCTTAACAGCTCTAGGATTAACCCACTCGCCCTTCTTGTTTTTTTTTTTGTTTTCTCAAACAACTTGTACGGCGTAGGATCAACCTGAAAGTAGTATAAAAACATTAAGTGATATATCGTCAATATTAATCCTTCATAATTAATATGCAATTTGTGAAGTAAAAAATAAAGGACTTACCAATATGCATAACATTTAAGTTGTGTCGAATCAACAATGTCTTCCAATAAGGGAGTTCCCAGAATATGCTTTGTTTCCACCAACCTTCAGTTTTGTCGTCTTTCAATCTTTTCATTTCTTCAGCAGAAGACTCGACAACTTTTGGTAAACCTTTTACCGAATCCAAGACTTCAGCACCGGTTAATTTGATTGCAACTGTGGTATCCTCAGTTTTCCTATTCTTTAGAAAATGCTTACAATTGTTGCGGAAAGGATGATCATGTTTCAAGAAAGTACGATGACAATCGAACCAACAAACCTTTCGACTATGTTTCAGAAAAAGGATTTAGGATCTTTTTGAAGACAATAAGGACAAGCACGGTATCCGGCTGTGGACCAACCGGAAAGCATGCCATATGTAGGAAAATCATTGATCGTCCATAGTAATGCCACTTTTAATTGAAAGTTACGTTTCTTAGAGACATCGTAGGTATCCACACCGGTTTCCCAAAGTTTTTTCAACTCTTTGATCAACGGTTAGAGGTAGACATCCAATTTTGCTTTAGGGTTAGTAGGACCTGGAACGATCATAGATAAGAACATAAATTGCCTCTTCATGCATAACCAAGGGGGTAAGTTGTACGGGGTTACAATCACGGGCCAACACGAGTAAGACTTCCCGAATTGGTCACGAGTAAGGCGAACATTGCGAGGCTCACTTGCAAATTCTGGATGCTCTCTATCGAAATGTTTCCACGCTTCTCCATCACTTGGGTGTGCCATTGTCCCTCTTTCTCTTACCAGAGAGTTTTTATGGTGCCAACTCATCTCACCTGCTATGTGTTTGGTTGCAAATAGTCGTTGTAACCTTGGCGCAAGCGGGAAATAAGTAAGTGGTTTACAAGGTATTCGCTTCCGACCACTTAAATTATTTTTACCTTTATACCGAGAGGCATGACATTTGGTACATTCCTCAAGATTAACATTTTCTTCCCAAAAAAGCACGCAACCGGTGAGACATGCATCGATTTTCACATGGGGTAGTTGGAGTCCCTTAAGCAAATTCTTAATCTCTTGAAAATTGCGCGCCATTTGATTATTTTTTGGAATAATGTCACTAATTAACGACATAAAACCATTGGCGCATCTAAGAGATAAGTTGTTCTCACATTTGAGTGCTACCAACCTAGCAGCCGCTTGCAACAAACTCATACTACTTCCCTCATACACTGGTTGTTCGGCTTTATTTAACATTCTAAAAAAGGCTGAAACTTGGGGATGTGGGGGATAACGAACTTCTTCATCGCTAAGGTCGTCGGGATTAAGTCGAGCCTCCATTATTTGCTCAACATTATCACGTAATGCGTCTTCAACCAACTCCCGGTATGGATTCTCACTAACTACGATACTACTTGAACTCTCTTCGGTAGCCAGTTTCTCACCGTGATACTTGCATACATAATAATTATCAGTAAAACCATTCGACCATAGATGATTTTGAACCTCCCTTTTCGATTTAAAAGCTAAGTTATCGCATTTCTTACATGAACACCGCCTAAATCCTTAAACTCACTAGATTGTTCCGCGAATTCAATAAACTCTTTCACCCCATTTGCAAATATCAGCTTGGGTTTCTTTTTTTCGTCTAATCTTTCATACATCCACTGTCGTTCTAATCTTTTCATGTTATTATGTATCTACATTTAAATATATATATATAATTCTCATCAACAAGTAAAATTAATTTTATTCAATTGGGTCCTTATCACTCCTACCTAAACCCATCAATCTACGTTTCAAGTCACTAGCAAACACCACTTGTAATTTATTAATGAGGAAAAATTTCGGCAGCAATTCCCCTTTGTTTTCTAAATACACAATGTTGAATAAATATTTACTCAACATATGCATTCATAAAACATTAAAGGAATTGTTACCGAGCTCTTTCCTCATTAATAAATTACAAGTTATGTGTTTACTACCTAAGTGACTTGAAACGTAGAAAGACAAGCTAGTGGTGGTCGTCGGATCTACAACAAACAACTAATAAGGATCATATAAATTAACAAAAGGAGAAAAGAGAGAGAATGAAATAGTTAATTAAACTTACCAAGGATGTGGTGGTCGGAAAGTGGTAGCCGGAGGAAGTTAGCCGGTGGTAGTTAGGTAGCCGGTGGTCGGAAAGTGTGGATTTAATTGATTTGGGTGTTAGGTTTTAGGGAAAAAATGAATTGAGAATGACGGAGTTCTTCGTGCGATTTTTTACATAAACAGATAGATACTTACGGAAATTCCGTCAGGAATCCGTCAGGTTCCCGAGTTTTCGAAAAAATTTCTGACGGAATTTTCGTCAGGAACATGTTTGACTGGTTTATAATTTGACTTTGATATTATTATGTACTGACGGAAATTCCGTCAGTAATATTCCATTTTACTGACGGAATTTCCGTCAGTGGCAGTTTTTACTGACGGAACTTCCGTCAGTACCCGCCAGTGAATTTTGCCGCCTTTGACTTAGTCAACGCGCCATTTTCTACTGACGGTTACTGACGGATAATCCGTCAGTTTTATTTTTCCGTCAGAAGTCCGTCAGTGATAATAAACTACTGACGGAATTTTTTTTCCGTCAGAAAAACCATCAGTTTCCCGAGATATCCTTGTAGTGATGGGTGAGTCCGGCCCAAGTGGTTCCTAAGAAAGGAGGAACCACCGTAGTCAAAAATGATAAAAATGAACTTATTCCAACTAGGATTGTAACGGGTTGGAGAATGTGTATTGACTATAGGAGATTGAATTTGGCCACCAAGAAAGATCACTACCCTTTACCTTTTATTGACCAAATGTTGGAGCGGTTGGCATGTCGTAAGTATTTTTGTTATCTTGATGGATATTCCGGGTTCTTCCAAATACTCATTCACCCGGATGACCAAGAGAAGACCACGTTTACTTGTCCCTATGGTACCTTTGCTTACCGTAGAATGCCTTTCGGTCTTTGTAATGCCCCCGCCACTTTCCAACGTTGCATGATAAGCATTTTCTCCGACTTCATCGAGTCTATCATGGAAGTGTTTATGGATGATTTTAGTGTTTATGGTTCTTCATTTGATGCTTGTTTGGCTAACTTGTCTAAAGTGTTGAAGCGTTGTGAAGAGGTTGACTTGGTATTGAATTGGGAAAAGTGCCACTTCATGGTTAATGAAGGGGTGGTACTTGGTCATATTGTCTCGGAAAGAGGAATTGAAGTGGATTGTGCTAAGGTCCAAGTTGTTGAGCAACTACCCCCACCGGTAAATGTCAAGGGAGTAAGGAGTTTCTTAGGCCATGCGGGTTTCTACCGCCATTTTATTAAAGATTTTTCTAAGATTGCCAAACCCCTTACGGAGCTTCTTTTAAAAGATGCTCCCTTTGTGTTACTAATGATTGTCTTGAGTCTTTTACTAGGATTAAGAAGGCTTTGATTTCCGCACCTATCATCCAATCACCGAATTGGAACTTACCATTTGAGCTCATGTGTGATGCTAGTGACTATGCGGTAGGTGCCGTGCTAGGACAAAGGAAGAACAAGGTTCTCCATGCTATCTACTATGCTAGCAAAACCTTGGATGCGGCTCAAATCAACTATGCCACCACGGAGAAAGAGCTACTTGCCGTTGTCTATGCCTTAGACAAATTTCGCTCTTACTTGATTGGTTCCAAAGTCATTGTTCATACCGATCATGCCGCTCTAAAGCATCTCCTAGCCAAACAAGAAGCTAAGCCGAGGTTGATACGATGGATCTTGCTCTTGCAAGAATTTGATCTTGAGATTAAAGACAAGAAGGGGACCGAGAATGTTGTTGCCGATCACTTATCCCGCTTGAGGTTTGATGATGGAGGTATTGATATACCTATTGATGATTCCTTCGCCGATGATGCTCTAATGATGTTGGAAGCCAATACTCCTTGGTATGACGACATAGCCAACTTTCTAGTTGGAAAGAAATTGCCGCCTAGCCTTTTATATCAACAAAGGAAGAAGTTCCTACACGATGCAAAGTTCTTCTTATGGGATGATCCGTATCTATTCAAACATTGCTCCGATGGGCTATTTCGGAGATGTATCCCACATTGGGATGTGAAAGGGGTGTTAGAAGGATGCCATTCTTCTCCTTATGGTGGTCACCATGGACCATCCAAGACCGTTGCAAAGGTGTTGCAATCCGGTTTCTATTGGCCAACTATGTTCCAAGATGCCAAAGCTTTCGTTACGGCTTGCGATGCTTGCCAAAGGACGGGTTCTATATCGAGGAGGCATGAGATGCCTTTAAATGGTATCTTGGAAGTGGATGTTTTCGATGTTTGGGGGATTGATTATCAAGGACCGTTTCCTTCCTCAAAAGGGAATCGGTATATTTTGGTTGCCGTCGATTATGTCTCTAAATGGGTCGAGGCAATAGCTACTTCAACAAACGATGCTCGTGCCGTGGTTAACTTATTCAAGAAGATCATATTTTCAAGGTTTGGGGTCCCAAGAGCGGTCATTAGTGACCGTGGTACTCACTTTGGTGAGAAACAACTTGATACCTTATTGGCGAAATATGGGGTCTATCATAGAAGAGGCTTGGCTTACCATCCACAAACTAGTGGCCAAGTGGAGGTTTCTAACCGTGAGCTCAAGTCCATACTCGAGAAAGTTGTTGCCAAGTCACGAAAGGATTGGAGCATGAAACTTGATGATACCTTGTGGGCCTACCGTACCGCATATAAGACACCTATTGGTACTTCACCATATTGGTTGGTCTATGGAAAGGCGTGCCATCTCCCCGTTGAGATGGAACATAAAGCTTATTGGGCAATCAAGAAGCTCAACATGGATTCCAAGTTGAGTGGTGAAAAGGGGATGTTACAATTGAATGCAGTTGATGAGTTCCGTTTACAAGCTTATGAGAGCTCCCGTCTTTACAAAGAGAAAACAAAGAGATGGCATGATACGAGGATTTTGAAGAAGGAGTTTCAAATCGGTGATAAGGTGTTGCTTTTTAATTCCCGACTCAAGCTCTTTCCGGGAAAATTACGATCACGGTGGTCCGGCCCATATACCGTCACAAATGTCAACAAGTTTGGTTCCGTTGAAGTGATGACCACTAATGGCGAAAAATTCAAAGTCAATGGCCATCGTTTGAAGGTCTACCATGAGAATGCGGTCGTTGGGGTAGTCGAGGGAGTTCGCATGGACACTTGAACCGACTCGAACTTCATATGTCGTGCGGGACGTTAAACCAGCGCTTCTTGGGAGGCAACCCAAGCTTTTGTTTGCTTTCATTTTATTTTCTTTATTTTCTTATTTTCCGTAATTTCTCATTTTTTAGACTTAACTAGACTTGACGATGTTTGTTTTTTATTTTTAGGTGAAAAATGAAGACAAGAAGAGTCGATGGGGAAATTCACGCATCCCCAAGCACGGAAACCCGTTCGGGGAATTAATAATCCAAAACACGGAAAAAAGTCAGAGACTTACAGAGGGCGAACCCCGATCGGGGTTCCTAGTCCCCGATCGGGGTTTCAGTTTTCTATGCGTCTGTTTTTTTTGTCTGTTTTATAAACAAACGACATTCAGCATCCCTTATTTCCAACCCGACGATATTCTTTCTTCTTCTATTTTCTTCATTTTCTCACTTAAACTCAAAGGAAACATCAATTCCTTCATTGATTTGAAAGCATCATTCACTCCTCACCATCATCAAGTAAGTTTTGCCTTCATTTATCTCTAATTTCATCCATTTCAATCAATTTAATCAAGTTTATCAAACCCTAACTCAAATTGGGGGAAATTGATTTTGTGCTTTATTATGCTAAAAATTGATTGTCTTGTGCTCTATTAATGTTTGTAGGATGAATTAGCTTACTAGTTTGTTCTATTATTGTTATTTGGATGGATTTTAGTAGCTTTAGGATGAAATTTCGTCTTAAAATTTCGTCTTAAAATTTCAGAAAAATGGCACTTAGAAAGGCTCCTACCCAAGGTGCTCCAAAAAGAAGAAGAGGTGATGCGGAATCCTCCCGAGCTGCGGAGGATGTTGAAATGCCCGATGTACCGGAATGGCATGATGATGATTATCCCCGAGTGGTCTTTAGTGATAAAAAACAATGGGATAATTGGGTCCTCCTACGCTCCAAAGGTATGAAAGCAACTAAGTTTATCAATCACGCTTCTTTGAAAAGAATCGGAATTGATAAACACGTTAAGGCTTTATTTAAAAATCTTGGTATGATAGCCTGTTACAAAATGGATTATCTAACCTTTCCCGAACTCACACTTGAGTTTTTGAGTTCCTTCGAGTTTCATAAATCAAAACGTGAAGGGTTTGTCCATTTTGTATCATTCCGATTGTTTAATAATGCTTATCGTATGGATTTGTCGGACTTTGCTAAGATTTTTGCTTTACGATGTGAGGGATTGTGTAATGAATCACCCAAAGATTACCTACCCGAATTGACTTGGGCATCCATTTCTCACTACTCATTCACTGGTTGGGACCATACCCCTCACCAATACATCCATTACCCCGAAATTCGCATTTGGCAACGATTTATGGGGTGGACTTTCTTTGGGAGGAATGAGCCTCACTCGATGAGGAGTATCGAGATTGAAATTTTATGTGCCTTTCTTAATGTAAACGGTGATGCCGAGTGGGAAATGAATATTCCTTATGCAAAAAATCGGTCCATTGTTTTGGGTGGGTTGGTTACTAGAATTGCCCATAGCGTCTGCCGTTTCAACCAAGATACCACCTATTTGGTTCCTTTGGAGAGTCGGGAAAGGGGGGATGGACTAGATTATGACTATTTCCTATCTTGTAATTGGTTTCGGAGTTCCAACCCGGATATGATTTGGAGGATTGGTAATCAAGACTCTATTACACTACCAGGAGAGACGAGAGAGCTTCAACCTTTGGTCCATACCAAACCCCGACGTGAGAATTGCCCCTTTATTCGACCCACTTACCATTTGCCACTTAGAGGTGAGCGAGCTACCACCGTTGACCGTCGTGCTCGAGTCCCACCAACTCAAGCACGTCATTCCACATCTAGCGTTAGTGTGACGGATATGATGGGTGACCTTAGCCTTAGTATTAATGCTATTCGTGATGACCAAAGGCTTTCATTGTATCCTATTTATGATCACTTTGCTAGGCAAGGGGTGATTCTACCCGAGGGACCGCATCCATCCTTTTATCATTATCCCTCGGATGGATTCCCTCCTCCTAACCATGATGCAGGTAGTTCTACTCCCTATGCTGCCGGTCCGGATTTTTGTGGTTCAGATTATGGAGTTGAGGCATTTCAAGGAGGCTATGGTGGTGGTTATGGTGGTGCCTATAGTAGCTATGGAGAGGGGCTTGGAAGTGGGCAAAATATTGGTGAATATGTCACTCCTCTTCAAAGTGATGAGCCTAGTGGTAGTGATGATACTTCGGGAGGTAGTCGTGGTAAGAAGAAGGGTAGGAAGGGTTTCAAATTTTGGCCCTTTACTTGATTGATGTATGAAGTTATTCCCCGTATACATACTAGCTTGGGGGAGGCTAGCTAGTCTAGTAAGTTATTTTTGCTTTGCACTTTAGTTGTATTTTTCCCACTCCCCATTAAATATTAACCTCTTGTCTTCCCTGTTTTGTGCTTTGAACCGTTTTTACGGTTAGCTTGGGTGTGTATACATGTTGGCACAATGAGGACAATGTTGTGTTTAGCTTGGGGGGGGGGGGGGATTGCATTTGCATTTTAGTTAGGAATTGCATTTAGTTAGAAAATTTATGAAACTTTGAAAGTTGTGTGCTTCATATGATTTGCTTGCCTACTTTGGTCATGGTTTACATAGGTGTACCCATTTGTATATCCCAATTTTAGCTTAATAGCTAATGATTCTCTATTATTTGACGGGATAATTGC
This sequence comes from Heliosperma pusillum, assembly GCA_022085475.1. Classification (NCBI taxonomy): domain Eukaryota; kingdom Viridiplantae; phylum Streptophyta; class Magnoliopsida; order Caryophyllales; family Caryophyllaceae; genus Heliosperma; species Heliosperma pusillum. Next base: position 23,825 of record JAIUZE010070190.1, read on the forward strand.
ATTCATGGGGATGTCTTGACATAGTAGGTGGAAGATTGAAATTGAACCTAATAAGCTTGATCTTGACTTTTGGCAAGCCACAAATTGGTAAGGTATAGCCTCCTTAGACCGATCGATACATCCATATTCGGTCTCTCTTAGGTGAGTGTAGGTCTCCTTATGGTTTGTGCTACAACAACTACGCACAAGTATGGTTTTAATTTCATTTCTTTATAAGCATGCATTCATATGTTAGCATTTTGGAGCAATTCACATGATAAATTTGCCTTTTTGAACCCATTCACAAAAATCTACCTTAGCTACATATAAAAATTGCCTACCTTGTAGAGCTAGTAGCCTTGATTAATTTGTGTTTGGATGCTCATTTAGGATTTGTTGTATTTTGAAATATCATTGTGAGCTTGGTCTTAATGCTTTGAGATGAAAAAAAATGATGAAAAAAAATGATGGAAATGAAAGAAAGAAAAAGAAAAGAGAAAAAGAAAGAAAAAAGCATGAAATGGAAAAAAGAAGCATATTTTGTACGAGAAAAAAAAAGATTATTTAAGAAGCTCTCATGTGTTATTCATATATTTTGGAGAGTTTTTCTTAAGAATTGTATTGAAAATTTTGGGATAGTTTTGGGATTAAGCATTCTTACATATGGTTGTTGCTAGCTCGACTTAGCTCCACATACCATAAATCATTTGTTCCCCTTTCTTACCCATCTCTTACTAACCTTCTTCTTACCTATGGCTTCCTTTTCATGCTTGCATTTGAATGTTTTTGGCTTGTAGTTTTGAAATTTTTACCATATTAGATTGCGGGCACACTCTCATGAGTCGAGGATAGGTGAGTGCTACTTACAAAAAATCCTTTCACATTAAAATGAGTTTGAGTGTATCGTAAGAGTCCATAAGTCAAAAGATCATGCTCATGCAAGAGCCGAAAAGTTCAATTGAAGTCTTTCATGCTACACCGCCATGTAAATCTCATCCATGCTTTTTCATTATCCTTATGCCCATGTTGTTTCGGGATTTTAGTCATTATGCTTGATAGTTTAAAATTGGATATTGCAATTGTAGGGACTTCATTGTTTTCCTCTCTTGTCTTAGTCTTATGTGCTTACTTACGGACAAGCAAGGGTTTAACTTGGGGGAGTTTGATATGTCTAGTTTTTATATGATTTTACTCCCTAATTTAGCTCGATTTTACATGATTACTACACTTTGTTTAGTATTTTTATGAGCTAATTACGTGTTCGAGGTGCATTGCTCGTTTTTACTATGTTTTGTAGGAATCTAAGCATTTAGAGACTTTTTCCTAACACAATTAGCAAGCACCAAAGTCCAACAAGCTAATGGAAACAAGAATGGACCATGAAAGGAGAAGGACAAGCCAAGCATGAAGATTTGTGAAATGGATTGAAATGAAAATGAAAGAAAACCAAAAATGAAGCCCAAAACAAAGAGTCCACAAACTCAAGCATAGGATACTCTTTAAGATGCTCAAGGAAACCCTAAACTATGCAATTAACCGGAGAATTAAGGTGTTTAAAGGCATAGCTTAGGATTCCTTAAGCATTAAATGGAGAAATTAAGACTATATACCCGGATTAAGGAGGCCCCGATCGGGGTTCCCAGGCCCCGATCGGGGTTTGGCTTCTGTGACTCAACCGTTTCAAGTCCCCTCTCCCTATATAAAGGAGAGGGACTTCGACACTTAGGGATTAACACCTCAATATTCCACTATAGCAAATTAGGTTTTTCCGAAGAACCCTAATTGGTGCAATTCGACTTCAATTTGGAGCAATTTCGCTTATTTAATTTGGGGCTTTTGATTTAAAGGTAAACGCGACAACTTCTGTTGAGTTATATTGTTGTTTTAGCTTATGAATAGTGTGCATAGTGTTCGTTGATTTCATCTGGAGCACCGACATTTTGCTGATTTTAATTTAGTTGGTATGATCATTAGTGACAGGCGGCCGGTGTTGGGGTGGTTGACAGGCGGCCGGAGTTGGGTACAATGTACTGTATGAGGAAGTTTTAGTATAATGTACTGTATTCAATTTCATTTGTTTAGTATAATGGACTGTATTCAATTTCATTTGTTTAGTACAATGTATTGTATTCCAATTCATTCGTTTAGTACAAGATTGATTATTTTTGTCGATGTACTGTATACCAATTCATTTGTTTAGTACAAGATTGATTGTTTTTGTCGTTATACTGTATTCCAATTTGTTTATTTTCTCTATATTTTAATTCATTTGTTTAGTACGAGATTGATTATTTTTGTCGTTATACTGTATTCCAATGTGTATGTACTAAGATGGGAAATATTAGAGAGAGATTAGAGAGAAAAATATTAGAGAGAGATTAGAGAGAGATTAGAGAGAGAAAATGAGATGGGAAATGAGAGGGGTATAATTGTCAATAGTGTACTAAAATGAGTAAAATGTGTACTTCGAAAATCAGGATCCTAAACATATTGTTGAGAATAAAATCACCCATGAAACATATACTTTGGTTTATACCGTGAAAATGTGCAATTATCTTATTGTTAATTTAGAGCGAGATATATTGGTAGAAATTTACAATTTACAACGATGATGAAACTTTTAATAACATTGTGCTGCTCGGTGGTTAAACCATATAAAATGGAAGATTATACACATTCTTGAGCAAACATTTTCCTCTATTTTACTAAAAGATTAACACATCTCTAAATTTTCTTGCTTAGGTTTTCTAAGTGACTAACTATTACAGAGTAAAATATTTTCCTCTAATTAATTGAGCAAAAGTGTTGATTTTCGCAGTACACATTTTACCCATCTTAGTACAATTGACAATTCTACTATTCTCATTTCCCCTCTCTAACTTCTCTCTAATTTCACATACATATTAAGTGTACTACATTGATAAGTTATTTTCATAACACATTATTATGTGATGCGTTCGATAAATTATATTCTTCTTTAATAAATTATTTTTACACATCGTGTACATTCATAAACGCACAAATTATATTTGAAAAAAAAAAAACGAAAAAAAAACAAATCAATAACTATGCACTACACTACCAGTAGTAGTACATTGGAAAAAGCAACAAAAAACAAAATCGATGCACAAATTCTCATTTGTGACGGGACGACCCGTCGCAAGCTTGCGACGAGTCAAACTCTCCTCACAAAGTGCAAGTGGGGGACAAATGGATCCTTCCACTTGCACTCCCACTTGTTCTATGTGAGGAGGGCTTAACCCGTCACGAGCTTGCGACAGGTCGCCCCGTCACAAGTAAGACTTTCTGAAATCAATGAAGTACTCCGTATGAACTACCCTCCTAGTCGTGACTGGCGGCCATCATCAGGGGAAAAATGATTATACATCAGAGATTCAGAGGTACTACCTCAGAATAGTACGATTTTGAGTTTTTGTGCATTTTTTTGGAGCTTTTTAAAGGGTTTATAAATTACATTTTTCATCTTATATACTCTCTTTTATTTCCAGTGTTCTTCCCCTTTCAATATAATACTCCTCACATATATTAGATGAAGGGGAAGAACACTCAAAATCGGAGGGAGTATGATGTTTTTTTGAGTTTTATTGTAATTTTTTTGAGTTTAATGTTCAAATTAATAAACTCAAAAATTTATATAATAACTCATAATTTTTAATACGTTACTCAAAAACTTTATTGTAAAACTCAAAAACTACATTATATATGGTAGTACATCAGATGTACAATCCACTTACTGCATCAACACCACCGCTACCGTCAGCCACGCGCCAGCCAGCTAATCGTCAATAGTAGCCACCTAACTTCTCACTGGCCGTCGAACGAAATCCGGCAACACCATCCGATACACTATGCCGCCGTCCTATCCAGGCCCACCATATCGCCGAAAGACTTCTATACTCCAACTCGTTGATAATTATATTAGAATCGTCGAGTTTTTTATATGGTGCAACCCGCTCCTCTGACTGGAATTGGCATCAACTGCCGGAGTTCGCCGCCACTGGCGTACATCTGCCGAGAAGGAGCGGCGCGGGGTAAAGATGGTGAAGTGTAACAGCTAGTCTTGCAACTTACAAGGAATGTTTTGCAATTCTTATTTCATCTGAAAATATTATATTATGATTTTAATAATCGGCATATATATATACATACTCATGCCACCAATTTATATACTTCTACAAAAGACCCATTTCAACGAGCCACGCTTGCGCCAACCACTAAATTATGACTAGAATGGCGCTCAAGTCGCAACCTGTGACGGGTTTGTTATTCAATTTCTTTTGTAGGGCCATGCGCCCATGCGCCCATGCCTAAGCAGTTCCACTTTTGTAGCGGGCTGATAATTCCTTATCACTTAGATTGGATAAAATCATAATATAGATTGTTATGAACCAGACATTCCTTCCAAAGATAATAAAGACAATCCTTTGTGCAATGAAAACACGTGATCCGTAGTAGTAGCTTGGCTCAACCCCAACCACACTCGACAATAAATAGCTTATCCTCTTATCCACACTCCACAGTTCAACCCTCTTGGAAATACGTACCTCAATAGCGGAATGGTACGGAAGATCGACGTGCCGACATTCTGTCCACGAAACCCGAAACCGGTGGTTACTAGAGTCACCGGAGGTAGTTCACACCCCAAATTCCAAAAGCTCAAATAATGGTGACTTTGATGTTATTGTATGTTACTGTTTTGTGTAGTTGTGTTGTGTGTCTAATTCACACAGAATTAGCTTAATTTATAGGCTCCAAGATAACAGTTACAAGTAGGTGAATAATGTGATATAATGACCATTAAAACTGATTTAATGGGTCATTATCCCTTCTTAATTCAGTCATAATAAGGCTCTTTGAGATACCTTGTAACAGCCACATTAAAGTTGTCGTTCAAATTACAATACTCCCACTCGGCCACACAACTGAGTCAATCCTCCCACTTGGTCACACAACCAAGCTTAACACAATACATCGTAACAAAACTATCAATCACATCTCATACAGGAAGATGGGGTGTGCGACCATTATGTAGCAAGTAGTGTTATATTAAGTCACCATTAGAACTAACATAACACTTTCATAATAACGACTCCCCAGATTATTCAAACAACACCGCAGCATACATTGTCCCTTTATGCTATAACATGTTACGTAGTTATATTCACAATACAACCGCCGGCCGGGCTTAACATGGTGTAGTTGAATTAACCATTCCTTAGACACTAATGAAAATCTATCTTAACTTGACAGCTTTCCTAACATGACCCGTTGAACCAACGACTTTATGGTTCTCCGAAATCACTGATATATGATTATTTTAGACCGTTTCCCCTCTTTATTTTCTTATGTTTCATCGCATTTAGTTTTGTTCGGCGTCGGTTTTAGCGTATTTTGGCCCTCATCTCGTGTACTCCCATACTATTTAATTCCGTCTCAATTCATAGGAAATATCTCAAGACAAGGACGAGATGGGATGAGAACCGAGAAACCGTCACAAAACTAAACACAACGAAGAAAGGAAGAAAAGGAGAGAAGGAAGAGGAATATGGGTCTCAGCCGGTCCAGGCCACCGGCAGCCGGCCAACCGGCTGAGCACCCAACATCTCATAATGAAGACGGAAATGAAAGAGGAGGAGCAGAGGGGCTCAGCCGGTCCAGGCCAACCGGCAGCCGGCCAACCGGCTGAGCACCCCACATAATCAAAACAAAACTTGAAAAATTGGAAGAATAGCAGGTGGTCTCAGCCGGTCCAAGCCACCGGCAGCCGGCATGACCGGCTGAGACCTATTTCACACGAAGAAAGTTGAAGTTTTGAGTCAGAGGGGCTCAGCCGGTCCAGGCCACCGGCGGCCGGTCCAGGCCACCGGCGGCCGGCCGACCGGCTGGGACCCCCACTCCGCATTTCCAGCTCCCCTTCTTAGTTTGAACCCTCAATTCCACCAACCTATATATACCCCTCTCCTAATTCATTTTGGACACACAACCCTAGACACAAAAACCCTAGATTTAACTTTCAATATTCCTAATCATTATTCTAATCCTTTGATAATTAGCACTAATTACTCTACTTTTATACTTAGTTATCTTTAGATCTAGTCTTTCCTTTAGCTAGTTTTGAACAATTGGGTTGTAATTTGAAGACAAGAGCAGACTCTTATTTGATTATTAATCCAAGTTTCATCCTTTCTTACAAGTTTTGGTATAATTCCTCATCTTTATTTCATTACTTGTCTTTTAATTACTTGTTCTTGTTTATTTATCTAGTTTTTGTGTTGAATATGTCTTCTCTTGCTTATTTCATGTCAAAGTATCCATCTTTAATGTTTTTCTTCATTAATATGTGTGAGTAGTGCCCTTCTAGGGTAGATGGGGGATCTTTTGTAGGTTCTTGGGGTTAGAATGTGGTTTTGATTGTAAAAATCTAGTCTTTTGGTAATTCCTATATTTTGTACACACCATGTGTTTGTAGAAATGCTAGAATGAGTAATTCTTGCTTTCTTTCATCTTGTTGCTAGCTTAGGCGAGAGCTTGGCTTGTTTGTTGCTTGTGTGTGTTTATAGGAGTCTTGGGGGAGGTAGGGCGAGAATCCGACCAAACCTAGGCAAGGAACCGTCTTTCACCGAGAGGTGGAGACCTACCATTACTTATCTTTAGACCGACTTTACCTTCTACCATATTCAACCCCAACCTCATTAGTGAACCCATTTACCTTAGTTTTCTTAATTCTTGCTCATAATTGCTTATTTGTTATACTGACTTAGTTTCACTCACCTTCAACTTGCTATTAGCTAGAACTAAACTAGAACTTGATTAAACCGCCTTAGAACCATACTTACCGTCCCTTGGGATACGACCCTTGCAATGCCCAACGATAACTCGTTCGCTTGCGAGCAGGTTAAGTAAAACTCACATCAATCACGTTAAAGTTGCAACATCAAATCTTAATTTCATCTCACAGCTCCAAGTCAAAAGGGCTTCATACCAAAATAGGACACCTGAGTCCAAAGGGCTCACACAACAACAGATTAGGGAATTATCTGTCACTCCTTTCGGTCGACAAAACACACATAGTATGATATATGTGTCACAACATAGCTCCCACTACGTTGGGCATGCCACTCTTCTATGTCGTGCAAATCAAAAGTCTAGATACTACATAAGTATTTAACCCGAGTCGCCTGATTGACATACTTAATGTTCAATCCTACACTCAAGATTCGGTTTCTAAAGCTTCAGTATGAGAGACATGTATCTCATACTCGACTCTTTTGGAGTCTCACCTTAGACACTCTAAGGCGACTATGTAACGAGTCAATAAACTACTTATACTACACAGTTATAAGTTAATCATCCATACACACACTTAGTACTAACATGACTCAGTCTCATCTTGCATGCTCCACTAGCATCAAGGCGATTACCTGTTTGACTAGGTATCATATAGCTTGGTGACATCTCTTCCGTACCCCAACATGCAACAAATGCTTATAAACATTTCATAGAAGAAAAAACAAAATTTTATTCCATAATGCTCGATCAATACAAGTCCATTATCCAATACATGTCAAAAAACTTAAAACAAGATTACAAGCATAAACTAAAACCTTTGCAAACCTAAGCTCCTCACATGAGCTCGGAACACATCTCTAGCAATAGGGTTAGTTAACGGATCAGCTATCATCTTATTAGTCGATATATACTTAATGGCTATCTCTTTATTCTCTATGGCGTCTCGTACAAAATGATAACGCCTCTTAATATGTTTGGTCTTTCTATGGAATTTTGGATCTTGGGCGAACTGGATGGCAGCAGTATTGTCACAAAACATTTCAACAGGTCCATCAACTTTAGGAGTAAGTTTAAGATCCTGGAGAAAACACCTTAGCCACATTGCCTCTTGAACGGCAAGGCTAGAAGAGACATACTCTGCTTCCATAGTCGACAAAGCAATGCAGTCTTGCTTCTTACTGCACCAGGATATTGCACCTCCACCAAGGATAAAAGCATATCTTGAGGTCGATTTAGACTCATCTAAATCACCACCCCAATCAGCATCCGAATATCCCTTGAACCTCAAGTCCCCACCTTGAAAACAGAGGACTAGATCACTTGTACCACGAAGATAACGCATGATTCTCTTGACTCCTTGCCAGTGTGCAGGTCCTGGGTTGCTTTGGAAACGACTTACCAAGCCAACCGCATAGCAAATGTCTGGCCTTGTACACAACATGGCATACATCAAACTACCAATCGCACTAGCATATGGAACATTGCTCAATTGATTCTTTTCTGCATCTGTTTTGGGACATTGATCAAGGCTTAAAGTTTTACCCTTTTCAACTGGAGTGTCAATGGGCTTGTAATTATGCATCCGAAATCGTTCCAACATGTTTTTAATATATGACTCTTGAGACAACCAAGAAGTTTCTTAGAACGATCTCTCATAATTTCCACGCCTAGAACATACCTAGCTTCACCCATATCCTTCATCTCAAAGACAGAGGATAACCACTTCTTCGCGGCATTAATCATCTCCAAGTTGTCACCAGCTAGGAGTATATCATCAACATACAATGAGAGAAACACAATCCCTTTTGCAGTTTTATTGACATACACACAATGGTCTTCATCTACCATATAGAAGCCAAACTCAGTTATGGCCTCATGGAATCTGAAATACCATCGCCTAGAAGATTGCTTTAGACCATATATAGATCTTTTTAGACGACACACTTTGTCATCTTGACCTTTTGAGACAAACCCAATAGGTTGATCCATATAGATCTCTTCCTCAAGTGTCCCATTGAGGAAAGCAGTCTTTACGTCCATCTGGAACAACTCCAAGTCCAAATGGGCAACTAGGGCTAGCAAGAGGCGAATAGAGGCAAGTCTCACCATAGGAGAAAATGTCTCATCATAGTCTATACCCTCAATTTGGATAAAGCCTTTCGCCACTAATCGAGCCTTGAACTTATCAATTGACCCATCCGCTTTACGCTTGACTTTGAAAACCCACTTGTTCCCAATTGACTTACGTTTAGACGGAAGTCAACAAGTTCCCAAACTCCATTCCTTGTCATAGAGTCCATCTCGTCCTTCATAGCATCCATCCACTCTTGACTATTTGGTGAATCCATAACTTCTTTAAAAGAAGTAGGCTCATCGATCTCTGTAATAGCGCAAAGGAATGCTCGCTCTTCGATATCAAAATATCGACGAGGAATTCTCCCTCGTTCACTCTTACGTTCCATACCAGTAAGGGAAGAGTCTCTCCCACTATCTTCTAAAGACATGGGATCTTGAACTTGAAAACTAATCTCTTGTTCTATACTTGAGGGTTGAGGACTAACCTCAATTTCAAGTGGATCTTCACTAATAGACAAATTCCCATCTTCTTGAATTATAGGACTATTCCCATTATTCACACCACTAGACGGAATTTTGCCATCTCTAGTGACATCGAGAGTTCTAAATTCCCCCTCTTCACCTAGAGATGGTTGTTGTAACTCATACAACTCGAGATCTTTCTTAATTTCACCAACACTTGGGAACTCATCCTCAAGAAAAACAACATTACGAGAATCAATCTCAGTCATGCCACCATTAGGGTGCTCACCATACATCACATATCCTTTCGAATGCTCAGGATATCTAATGAACACCATTTTGGTTGCTCTTGGACCAAGCTTGCCATGTTTATGGTTCGGGTTATGCACATAGCCCGCCGAACCCCACGGGTGTTAATGATCCAAAAAGGGCTTTCTCTCATACCACAACTCATATGGTGTGAGGGGTACACTTTTACTTGGCACACGGTTGAGAATGTAAGTTGTTGTAAGCAACGCATCTCCCAAATAACTAATTGGTAGGTTGGCTTGAGCCATCATTGACCTAACCATGTCAAGTAAGGTACAGTTCCTTCTCTCCGCAACACCATTTTGTTGTGGAATATGAGGGATCGTAAGTTGTCTACGTATACCCTTTTCCTCACAATACCCTTTGAATATATCAGAAAGGTATTCCCGACCACGATCAGTTCGAAGAGTCTTAATTTTTCGATCCAATTGGTTCTCAACTTCTGCTATAAAACGCTTGAACGTATCAAGTGCTTCATAACGACGAGATAACAAATACACATAACCAAAACGTGTATAGTCATCAATGAAAGTGAGGAAATATATAGCACCATGACGAGCCCTTATGATATGTCTAGTTTTTATATGATTTTACTCCCTAATTTAGCTCGATTTTACATGATTACTACACTTTGTTTAGTATTTTTATGAGCTAATTACGTGTTCGAGGTGCATTGCTCGTTTTTACTATGTTTTGTAGGAATCTAAGCATTTAGAGGCTTTTTCCCAACACAATTAGCAAGCACCAAAGTCCAACAAGCTAATGGAAACAAGAATGGACCATGAAAGGAGAAGGACAAGCCAAGCATGAAGATTTGTGAAATGGATTGAAATGAAAATGAAAGAAAACCAAAAATGAAGCCCAAAACAAAGAGTCCACAAACTCAAGCATAGGATACTCTTTAAGATGCTCAAGGAAACCCTAAACTATGCAATTAACCGGAGAATTAAGGTGTTTAAAGGCATAGCTTAGGATTCCTTAAGCATTAAATGGAGAAATTAAGACTATATACCCGGATTAAGAAGGCCCCGATCGGGGTTCCCAGGCCCCGATCGGGGTTAGGCTTCTGTGACTCAACCGTTTCAAGTCCCCTCTCCCTATATAAAGGAGAGGGACTTCGACACTTAGGGATATCTTTTCACTTATCTTTTATCATATCTTTTACTCATATTTCACATATCTTTCATAGCTTTAGCTTAAGCACACAAGTCTCTCTTAGTTTCATAATTAGTTAAACATTTAGTTATTACTTTGTCAAATATTTGGTTACATTTTGAAGTTGTATTGCAATCTTTCCATTCAAGTATTTGGGTTATTCGTTCTTCATTTCCGAGTTATATTTCTCTATTGCGGTAATCCTAATTCTAGTTTTATGTTAGTATTCATTTCCGTCATTTACCTTACAAATCATTTAGTTAATTGTAACATTTAGTTAATCATAGTTTCATTGTTATCCACACTAGAATTGTTAGTTTCATTTCACTTAGTGTAGTACATTTTATTAACAAGTTGTTTCCTTTATAATTTCATATTCATTATGCTTATTATATCAAATAGTATTAGTTTAATTATCAATATGAGTGAGTAATTTCATTTGTCTAGGGATTAAGGAAGCCATGCATAATTAGTAAGTTTTAAATGTTAAAATAAGGATGAACTAATATTGATAAATTGTTTCTATCACATGCTTGTATTGTTTTGTTAATCTTTGTTCTTTGGCCAATTGCATTGATTAAATTTTTTAATTCATTCTATAAGTCGAGAGGTACGGAATCGGATTAGACTAAGCATGTGTAGTAGAGCGAATCTAGTCACAACGAAAGTTCTCTAGGACTCGACCTAAGGTTGACACTAATATCGAGAGATGGGTGTATTTAGCCTAAACAATTAAACAATATTAATAATTCCTATATTTAACATGAGCATTTATGTATTTGCATGAGTGACTCGACTCCCTTAGACTCTTTTAATATTATTGAATTCACATCATAGTTAGCTAAACATCAAACCAAACCAAACCGTTAAACCGACTTGATAGTAGTCCATTCATAGCATTTCATAACGAAATTCCCGTCTCCTTGTGTTCGACCCCTCGTACTACATTTATTTGTGTCTAGGGAAATTTATCTTTGCATAGGTGTGCGATATATCCTATCAAATTTTGGCGCCGTTCCCGGGGATACAGTTTTATTTCATTTTTTATTTGTAGACTTCTATCATTTTTTCTCTTGTCTTTAGGAACACTTGTTCCTTGAGACCGTACTTACAATTTCCTTGAAAATTGTTGCCTTATGCCCAGGACTTCTCGTGCGGAAGAATTACTTTCACCAGATTCCGAGCCCGAGAAAACCTTTCGTAGAAGACGCCGCTTTTGGAAAGAAGTAAAAGACGTCTCTTCTCCCGTGCAAGTTGAAAGTGCCAGAAAGTCTTACTTAGACGATCTGGAGAATCTTGAAAACGAAGAGGTTTCTAGTTCGTCAACATCACCACCACCCTACCACCTAGGAGAATGGTGAAACTTTCCAATCATTCCAAGCCCACCGCGGCTATGCTTCCGGCCGGTATCACCACCACTCAAATTACCGCCCCGGAATTTGAGATCAAACCAGCTTTCATTACCCTTGTGGAGAGGAAGCAATTTGGGGGAAGTACTTTGGAGGATCCCAATTTGCATGTGCAAAACTTTTGTGACTATTGCTCCATGATTCGCCAAACGGGTGTCACTCAAGCCCAAATTAGGGAAATACTTTTCCCTTTTTCTTTGAAGGGGAAGGCGAAGCTTTGGATCAATAGCCTTGATCGTGCCACCATGGGAGTGACAAATTGGGAGACATTGGCTCTTGCTTTCTATCAAAAGTTTTTTCCACCCGTGAAAACTCAAACTTTGAGGAGCCAAATCACGGGATTCCGTCAACAAGCTCTTGAGAGCTTATATGAAGCTTGGGAGAGATACAAGGAGCTCCAAAGACAATGCCCACACCATGGGTTGGATGCTTGGTTCCTTGCCATAACATTCTACAATGGGTGTTGTGCCGAATCCCGAATAATTCTTGATTCCGCCAACAATGGGCGTTTTCAAGAAATTGACACGAATATTGCTCATGCCACCATTGAATCTATGACGATCCACGATGCCCAATATGTTAATTCCCGGAGTGCACCCATCCAAAGAGGAGAGGGAGTTGCCGACACTAGCATCTTGAAGAATCAAATCTTTTTGTTCCAAGAAAAGTTGGAGGCTCAACAAGCGGTTCATCAACTCAATGCCGTGTCTTCTACTAGTCAAATTGTTGTTTGCGAGAGTTGTGGAGGTGCGGGTCATTACTCTAATGTGTGCCAAGCCACTATGGAAGAGGTATGTGCTTTTCAAACTTTTAAACAAAGTTCTTATCCACCAGGTACCTTTTCCAATACTTACAACCCGAGCAAAAAATTCCACCCCAACTTGTCCTACAAAAGCAACAATGTGCTCAATCCTCTGTTGGAGTAGGGCGTCCTCCACAATAGTGCGCCACACAATAAATCTTATTAAGGAATATAATTGGGATATTTATTGACTATATATATGATTAGTCAGTTGATTAACGTAAATCAATAACGGTTGGCTGACTAGAGTTTGACGTTATTGTCGTATGACGTCGGTGATCAACTGATCCCTTTCGGTCACACCTAAAGGATGAAATCCAAATAGTAACTAATTATTTGTATATGATACAGTTAATTAGTCCATTACATATATTCGATATGTACGAGAGTTAATTGTTAGAAATTGAGTTAAAAACTCAAATTCGATTAAGTTTATTTTTTAATTATGCGATAATTGACTAATAAATTTATATCTTATTTTAATACGATTAAATAAGATTTAACTTAGTAATTAATCGTTAAATTACTAAATTAGTTGAGGTTTTGAGATAGAGGTAATTAGTTAATTATATTTACAAGGAGTTGTAAAATAAATTACCTAAGCATTGTGGGACCCATTATATATTGATATAATGGTAAAATATTACTTAAAATGTTAAGTACATATTATTTATTTAATTGAGTCATATAATTGTTATATGATCAAATTAACACTTAATTATACAAGATAATTAAGCATATGATTAATAAGTATTTGTGGGACAAATATCAAAAATAAAAATGGACCAAATAAGGCCTCACATGGCCGGTTATGGTATAGTGGGAAGTGATGATGGTTGATCTTATTCATACTCACAAGTAACATGTGATTATGACATGAATAGTACACCATAATCATCACTTACACTACAACACACCACCTCTTTGCATGACAATAAAATAAGAAGAAAAATCACTCTCTTGGTGATCATAGGGGCCGGCCCTTTTGGCTATAAATAGAATAATTGTTGTTCAATTTATCACTAGTTCATTCTTGCTTATTTTCATTCATCTCTCAAAAACTCTCATAATACTAATATTTACCAAGTATTACTAGTGTAGTAATATATTCTAATATTAGTAGCATAATATCTATCTTATTATCTAGTTAATAATAAGGGTAGACTATTTGGTATCATCTTGGTGCAACTTGAAGGAGGTCTTCTAGTTTGGAGATTATTCTTGTTCATCCATATTAATAGCTCAAGAACAACAAGAAGGAGTTCTTGTTGTGCCCATTTTATTTCCATATCAATGTGAGGAAATTTCTTCTTTTATATAAATGTCTATATATTTGCATGCATGTTACATAGATCATAATAAATACTAAATTAACAAGTAATTTAGTAACTAATTAGAGGAGTCTAATTAAGGTCTATGGACTTTCATCCTCAACCCCAACAAAATTTTGTGCCTCAAGCTCAACAAAATGCCTATGTCCCACAACAAAGATTCAGTTATCCACCGGGTTATCAAAGTCAAAACTACCAACAAAGACCACCAATCCAAAACTCCCAACCAACCCAAGTTCCACCACAACAAAATGTCCAACAACACTATCAAGAACTCAAGTTCTTAGTAGTACAATTGGCTAAGACTCAATCGGACATGTTGGCTCAATTTCAAAAAAATGATCAAAGCCATGGTTCCGCAATCAAAATGTTAGAGCAACAAATGGCTTAACTAGCCACTTCTAGCTCTCAAAGGAGACCGGGTCAATTACCACCTCAAGGTGAGCAACCACATGATACTCTCAATGCAATCACCTTGAGAAGTGGTACAAAGTATGACGAGCCACCCATGCCCAAAGACGACGAGGAGGTGCTTGTTGAGTTGGAGGTTTCCCCTAGTGGTAAGAAAGATGAGGTTATGCCCAAGAAGGTGGATGATCCTATTGTGGTTGAGCAAGTCAAAGATGTGGAGGATGCTCCTCCAAAGAAAGTTGTTGAGACAAAGGAGCCGGAAAAAGTCAAAGTGCCTTTCCCTCATAGATTGGCAAAGCATCACAAGAATACCAAATTCGGTAAATTTATGGAAGTTGTGAAGAACCTCCAGGTAACTGTTCCTTTTACCGAGTTAATAACTCAAATTCCGTCTTACACTAAGTTCATGAAAGACATTTTAACTAAGAAGAGGACTTTTGACGAAGTTGAAACTATAGCCTTCACCGCCGAGTGTAGTGCTCTTTTGCAAAACAAGTCCCCTCCTAAGTTAAAAGATCTCGGTAGTTTTTCCATTCCATGCACAATTGGCACCTATCAAATTGATAAAGCTTTATGTGATTTAGGTGCTAGTGTAAGTGTCATTCCTTACTCTATTTATGCTAAGCTTAATATGAGAGTCTTGAAATGTACTAGTGTCACTTTGAAAATGGCGGATCGTTCTATAAAACGCCCTTTGGGAGTTTTGGAGGATGTTCCCGTCAAAGTTGGTAAATTCTTCATTCCGGTTGATTTTATTGTTCTTGACATGGCCGAAGATGCCCAAATCCCAATCATTTTGGGAAGACCCTTTTTACATACCGCGGGCGCGGTCATTGATGTCAAGAATGGTAAAATTACATTGGAAGTGGGTGACGATAAGGTCACATACAATTTGAATAGTGCCATGAAGAGTCCAATGTTAGAAGAGTCTTGCTTTTCTATTGATGTTTTGGATGTTGTTGACCTTGTTATAGAAGACTCTATCTCTCGGTCTTTGGTTAAAGACCCATTGGAGGCACTCTTGCTATTAGAATCATTTGCAGGTGATCATGAGATTGGGAATAAGGGGATGGATGCTTTAGAGAATGAATTGGATGGAGAAGAGTTGTCATTGGAGGAGAGCTCACACTTTGTAGGTTTGGTTTCTACACCTCAAGACCTTGAGGTACAAAAACCCGAACTTAAACCCCTCCCTTCTAATTTAAAGTATGCTTTTCTAGATAATGAGGAAATGTGTCAGGTAATTGTTGCTGCTAATTTGAGTGAGAGTCAATTGTCTTCATTGCTTCATGTTTTAAAATCTCACAAGAAAGCTATTGGCTATAAACTAGATGATTTAAAGGGCATAAGCCCCGAGTATTGCATGCATAGAATCCATCTAGAGGAAGATCATAAACCATGTGTCCAAGGTCAAAGACGACTAAATCCTAACATGCAAGAAGTGCTTAAAAAGGAAGTGATTAAATTGTTAGATGCAGGAATTATTTATGCAATTTCCGATTCCAAATGCACTACAAAACGAACACGGGAAACTGACGGCTTACTGACGGAAGTTTCGTTAGGTCATATAGCTGTAAAGTCAAGATTAACTTGACTGTACTGACGGAAAATCCGTCAGTAAAGTCAAGATAATCTTGACTTACTGACGAAAAATCCGTCCGTAAAGTCAAGATTATCTTGACTTACTGACGAAAAATCCGTCCGTAAAGTCAAGATTATCTTGACTTACAGACGGAAAATCCGTCACTAAAGTCAAGATTATCTTGACATTACTGACGGAATTTCCGTCAGTAAGTCAAGTTAATCTTGACTTTACTGACGGATTTTCTGTCATTACTTAATAGAGTAGTGGCTGGATACAGCAGCCTGCTGTCCAGCCACAATGCGTTTTTTGCATTGTTTTAAACGGTGAAAATTTCAACAAAACCTGCAATACGGAAAATACATTCGTTCACCGCAAAGCGGTAATTCATACTCACATCGACCGCATGGTCGGGCATCAACAAAAGGCAATAAAAATAAAGGGGAAGATCGATGGAAATTGGAAAAAGAATTCATTACATAAAATGTTAAACAAATTCATAGAACTTTGTTTTTACAAGCTTACAAATTCAACGGGTTCCCTAACTTAGGTAGATGATAAATTACTAACATAAGGGGGTAACGATACCTCCTCCAAAACCGTGCCCGTCGTCCGCGTTGTCATCTCTTGGACGTGGAGGAGGGAAGTTGCTGCACAAGTCCGGGGGAAGAAATTTCATCATAGCCGCTTGCATGGCAACCATTTGCGCGGCTTGGCTCTCCATTTGTTGTTGATTGGCCCGTACTTGTGCTTCAAGGGCAAGTCGGGCGGCTCGCTCATGTTCTCGTTCATTCGCAAGTGCACTCAATTGCTCCTTCATTTGAGTATTCTCACTTGCGAATCGAGTGTAATCTGTAGGATTGTAGGAGAAAGATGTGTGTCCACTTTTGTTGCATGGTGGATCATACCACACTTCTTTCCCCTTGTCTCCCATCCCGAAGAGCCTCAACTTCCTATCGAATCCATCTACCGCTTTGTAGTATGCACAGAATTCGTCTGGAGTCTCGCCAGTTGGCGTTGGCTGACTCATCTCCTCGGTGTAAGCTTCCTGAACCAACAAAAAAAAAATTATATAATTAAAAACATTAAGTAATCAAAACAAAACGAAGCTAATAAAGAGTATTAAAATTGGATATAAAAAAAAAACTTCTTAGTAATTATTAGACAAACTTACGTTTGTCTTAACAGCTCTAGGATTAACCCACTCGCCCTTCTTGTTTTTTTTTTGTTTTCTCAAACAACTTGTACGGCGTAGGATCAACCTGAAAGTAGTATAAAAACATTAAGTGATATATCGTCAATATTAATCCTTCATAATTAATATGCAATTTGTGAAGTAAAAAATAAAGGACTTACCAATATGCATAACATTTAAGTTGTGTCGAATCAACAATGTCTTCCAATAAGGGAGTTCCCAGAATATGCTTTGTTTCCACCAACCTTCAGTTTTGTCGTCTTTCAATCTTTTCATTTCTTCAGCAGAAGACTCGACAACTTTTGGTAAACCTTTTACCGAATCCAAGACTTCAGCACCGGCTAATTTGATTGCAACTGTGGTATCCTCAGTTTTCCTATTCTTTAGAAAATGCTTACAATTGTTGCGGAAAGGATGATCATGTTTCAAGAAAGTACGATGACAATCGAACCAACAAACCTTTCGACTATGTTTCAGAAAAAGGATTTAGGATCTTTTTGAAGACAATAAGGACAAGCACGGTATCCGGCTGTGGACCAACCGGAAAGCATGCCATATGTAGGAAAATCATTGATCGTCCATAGTAATGCCACTTTTAATTGAAAGTTACGTTTCTTAGAGACATCGTAGGTATCCACACCGGTTTCCCAAAGTTTTTTCAACTCTTTGATCAACGGTTAGAGGTAGACATCCAATTTTGCTTTAGGGTTAGTAGGACCTGGAACGATCATAGATAAGAACATAAATTGCCTCTTCATGCATAACCAAGGGGGTAAGTTGTACGGGGTTACAATCACGGGCCAACACGAGTAAGACTTCCCGAATTGGTCACGAGTAAGGCGAACATTGCGAGGCTCACTTGCAAATTCTGGATGCTCTCTATCGAAATGTTTCCACGCTTCTCCATCACTTGGGTGTGCCATTGTCCCTCTTTCTCTTACCAGAGAGTTTTTATGGTGCCAACTCATCTCACCTGCTATGTGTTTGGTTGCAAATAGTCGTTGTAACCTTGGCGCAAGCGGGAAATAAGTAAGTGGTTTACAAGGTATTCGCTTCCGACCACTTAAATTATTTTTACCTTTATACCGAGAGGCATGACATTTGGTACATTCCTCAAGATTAACATTTTCTTCCCAAAAAAGCACGCAACCGGTGAGACATGCATCGATTTTCACATGGGGTAGTTGGAGTCCCTTAAGCAAATTCTTAATCTCTTGAAAATTGCGCGCCATTTGATTATTTTTTGGAATAATGTCACTAATTAACGACATAAAACCATTGGCGCATCTAAGAGATAAGTTGTTCTCACATTTGAGTGCTACCAACCTAGCAGCCGCTTGCAACAACCTCATACTACTTCCCTCATACACTGGTTGTTCGGCTTTATTTAACATTCTAAAAAAGGCTGAAACTTGGGGATGTGGGGGATAACGAACTTCTTCATCGCTAAGGTCGTCGGGATTAAGTCGAGCCTCCATTATTTGCTCAACATTATCACGTAATGCGTCTTCAACCAACTCCCGGTATGGATTCTCACTAACTACGATACTACTTGAACTCTCTTCGGTAGCCAGTTTCTCACCGTGATACTTGCATACATAATAATTATCAGTAAAACCATTCGACCATAGATGATTTTGAACCTCCCTTTTCGATTTAAAAGCTAAGTTATCGCATTTCTTACATGAACACCGCCTAAATCCTTAAACTCACTAGATTGTTCCGCGAATTCAATAAACTCTTTCACCCCATTTGCAAATATCAGCTTGGGTTTCTTTTTTTCGTCTAATCTTTCATACATCCACTGTCGTTCTAATCTTTTCATGTTATTATGTATCTACATTTAAATATATATATATAATTCTCATCAACAAGTAAAATTAATTTTATTCAATTGGGTCCTTATCACTCCTACCTAAACCCATCAATCTACGTTTCAAGTCACTAGCAAACACCACTTGTAATTTATTAATGAGGAAAAATTTCGGCAGCAATTCCCCTTTGTTTTCTAAATACACAATGTTGAATAAATATTTACTCAACATATGCATTCATAAAACATTAAAGGAATTGTTACCGAGCTCTTTCCTCATTAATAAATTACAAGTTATGTGTTTACTACCTAAGTGACTTGAAACGTAGAAAGACAGTCCCAAAACGGGGACTATTCAAAAATTACTCCTAACGAGTAATTTTTGAACGGGTACTAAGTCAATATCTACACATGTAATAATTTTAACATACAAAACACATGTAATAACTAGCTACTAACAACAACAAAAATTTCATTATCAAATGATTAAGACGGAGGGCGAAATTATATTAACAACAACCAAAATTTCATTATCAAAAACAATAATGGCTACTATCCTACGTCAATTAAAGACAAACAAATAATTAAGACGGAAGGCGAAATTAAATTAACAACAAAAATTTCATTAACAGAAAAAATAATGGCTACTATCCTACGTCAGTTAAAGACAAACAAATGATTAAGACGGAGGGCGAAATTAAAATAAAGGTAAATATATTACCTAAGGATGAAAATAAACAAACAAAGCAGCGACAAGCAGCGACGGCAACAAGTAGCGGCAGTCGACGGTCGGATGTAGCTAGTGGTGGTCGTCGGATCTACAACAAACAACTAATAAGGATCATATAAATTAACAAAAGGAGAAAAGAGAGAGAATGAAATAGTTAATTAAACTTACCAAGGATGTGGTGGTCGGAAAGTGGTAGCCGGAGGAAGTTAGCCGGTGGTAGTTAGGTAGCCGGTGGTCGGAAAGTGTGGATTTAATTGATTTGGGTGTTAGGTTTTAGGGAAAAAATGAATTGAGAATGACGGAGTTCTTCGTGCGATTTTTTACATAAACAGATAGATACTTACGGAAATTCCGTCAGGAATCCGTCAGGTTCCCGAGTTTTCGAAAAAATTTCTGACGGAATTTCCGTCAGGAACATGTTTGACTGGTTTATAATTTGACTTTGATATTATTATGTACTGACGGAAATTCCGTCAGTAATATTCCATTTTACTGACGGAATTTCCGTCAGTGGCAGTTTTTACTGACGGAACTTCCGTCAGTACCCGCCAGTGAATTTTGCCGCCTTTGACTTAGTCAACGCGCCATTTTCTACTGACGGTTACTGACGGATAATCCGTCAGTTTTTTTTTTCCGTCAGAAGTCCGTCAGTGATAATAAATTACTGACGGAATTTTTTTTCCGTCAGAAAAACCGTCAGTTTCCCGAGATATCCTTGTAGTGATGGGTGAGTCCGACCCAAGTGGTTCCTAAGAAAGGAGGAACCACCGTAGTCAAAAATGATAAAAATGAACTTATTCCAACTAGGATTGTAACGGGTTGGAGAATGTGTATTGACTATAGGAGATTGAATTTGGCCACCAAGAAAGATCACTACCCTTTACCTTTTATTGACCAAATGTTGGAGCGGTTGGCATGTCATAAGTATTTTTGCTATCTTGATGGATATTCCGGGTTCTTCCAAATACCCATTCACCTGGATGACCAAGAGAAGACCACGTTTACTTGTCCCTATGGTACCTTTGCTTACCGTAGAATGCCTTTCGGTCTTTGTAATGCCCCCGCCACTTTCCAACGTTGCATGATAAGCATTTTCTCCGACTTTATCGAGTCTATCATGGAAGTGTTTATGGATGATTTTAGTGTTTATGGTTCTTCATTTGATGCTTGTTTGGCTAACTTGTCTAAAGTGTTGAAGCGTTGTGAAGAGGTTGACTTGGTATTGAATTGGGAAAAGTGCCACTTCATGGTCAATGAAGGGGTGGTACTTGGTCATATTGTCTCGGAAAGAGGAATTGAAGTGGATCGTGCTAAGGTCCAAGTTGTTGAGCAACTACCCCCACCGGTAAATGTCAAGGGAGTAAGGAGTTTCTTAGGCCATGCGGGTTTCTACCGCCGTTTTATTAAAGATTTTTCTAAGATTGCCAAACTCCTTACGGAGCTTCTTTTAAAAGATGCTCCCTTTGTGTTTACTAATGATTGTCTTGAGTCTTTTACTAGGATTAAGAAGGCTTTGATTTCCGCACCTATCATCCAATCACCGAATTGGAACTTACCATTTGAGCTCATGTGTGATGCTAGTGACTATGCGGTAGGTGCCGTGCTAGGACAAAGGAAGGACAAGGTTCTCCATGCTATCTACTATGCTAGCAAAACCTTGGATGCGGCTCAAATCAACTATGCCACCACGGAGAAAGAGCTACTTGCCATTGTCTATGCCTTAGACAAATTTCGCTCTTACTTGATTGGTTCCAAAGTCATTGTTCATACCGATCATGCCGCTCTAAAGCATCTCCTAGCCAAACAAGAAGCTAAGCCGAGGTTGATACGATGGATCTTGCTCTTGCAAGAATTTGATCTTGAGATTAAAGACAAGAAGGGGGCCGAAAATGTTGTTGCCGATCACTTATCCCGCTTGAGGTTTGATGATGGAGGTATTGATATACCTATTGATGATTCCTTCGCCGATGATGCTCTAATGATGTTGGAAGCCAATACTCCTTGGTATGCCGACATAGCCAACTTTCTAGTTGGAAAGGAATTGCCGCCTAGCCTTTTATATCAACAAAGGAAGAAGTTCCTACACGATGCAAAGTTCTTCTTATGGGATGATCCGTATCTATTCAAACATTGCTCCGATGGGCTATTTCGGAGATGTATCCCACATTGGGATGTGAAAGGGGTGTTAGAAGGATGCCATTCTTCTCCTTATGGTGGTCACCATGGACCATCCAAGACCGTTGCAAAGGTGTTGCAATCCGGTTTCTATTGGCCAACTATGTTCCAAGATGCCAAAGCTTTCGTTACGGCTTGCGATGCTTGCCAAAGGACGGGTTCTATATCGAGGAGGCATGAGATGCCTTTAAATGGTATCTTGGAAGTGGATGTTTGCGATGTTTGGGGGATTGATTATCAAGGACCGTTTCTTTCCTCAAAAGGGAATCGGTATATTTTGGTTGCCGTCGATTATGTCTCTAAATGGGTCGAGGCAATAGCTACTCCAACAAACGATGCTCGTGTCGTGATTAACTTATTCAAAAAGATCATATTTCCGAGGTTTGGGGTCCCAAGAGCGGTCATTAGTGACCGTGGTACTCACTTTGGTGAGAAACAACTTGATACCTTATTGGAGAAATATGGGGTCTATCATAGAAGAGGCTTGGCTTACCATCCACAAACTAGTGGCCAAGTGGAGGTTTCTAACCGTGAGCTCAAGTCCATACTCGAGAAAGTTGTTGCCAAGTCACGAAAGGATTGGAGCATGAAGCTTGATGATACCTTGTGGGCCTACCGTACCGCATATAAGACACCTATTGGTACTTCACCATATTGGTTGGTCTATGGAAAGGCGTGCCATCTCCCCGTTGAGATGGAACATAAAGCTTATTGGGCAATCAAGAAGCTCAACATGGATTCCAAGTTGAGTGGTGAAAAGGGGATGTTACAATTGAATGCAGTTGATGAGTTCCGTTTACAAGCTTATGAGAGCTCCCGTCTTTACAAAGAGAAAACAAAGAGATGGCATGATAAGAGGATTTTGAAGAAGGAGTTTCAAATCGGTGATAAGGTGTTGCTTTTTAATTCCCGACTCAAGCTCTTTCCGGGAAAATTACGATCACGGTGGTCCGGCCCATATACCGTCACAAATGTCAACAAGTTTGGTTCCGTTGAAGTGATGACCACTAATGGCGAAAAATTCAAAGTCAATGGCCATCGTTTGAAGGTCTACCATGAGAATGCGGTCGTTGGGGTAGTCGAGGGAGTTCGCATGGACACTTGAACCGACTCGAACTTCATATGTCGTGCGGGACGTTAAACCAGCGCTTCTTGGGAGGCAACCCAAGCTTTTGTTTGCTTTCATTTTATTTTCTTTATTTTCTTATTTTCCGTAATTTCTCATTTTTTAGACTTAACTAGACTTGACGATGTTTGTTTTTTATTTTTAGGTGAAAAATGAAGACAAGAAGAGTCGATGGGGAAATTCACGCATCCCCAAGCACGGAAACCCGTTCGGGGAATTAATAATCCAAAACACGGAAAAAAGTCAGAGACTTACAGAGGGCGAACCCCGATCGGGGTTCCTAGTCCCCGATCGGGGTTTCAGTTTTCTATGCGTCTGTTTTTTTTGTCTGTTTTATAAACAAACGACATTCAGCATCCCTTATTTCCAACCCGACGATATTCTTTCTTCTTCTATTTTCTTCATTTTCTCACTTAAACTCAAAGGAAACATCAATTCCTTCATTGATTTGAAAGCATCAATCACTCCTCACCATCATCAAGTAAGTTTTGCCTTCATTTATCTCTAATTTCATCCATTTCAATCAATTTAATCAAGTTTATCAAACCCTAACTCAAATTGGGGGAAATTGATTTTGTGCTTTATTATGCTAAAAATTGATTGTCTTGTGCTCTATTAATGTTTGTAGGATGAATTAGCTTACTAGTTTGTTCTATTATTGTTATTTGGATGGATTTTAGTAGCTTTAGGATGAAATTTCGTCTTAAAATTTCGTCTTAAAATTTCAGAAAAATGGCACTTAGAAAGGCTCCTACCCAAGGTGCTCCAAAAAGAAGAAGAGGTGATGCGGAATCCTCCCGAGCTGCGGAGGATGTTGAAATGCCCGATGTACCGGAATGGCATGATGATGATTATCCCCGAGTGGTCTTTAGTGATAAAAAACAATGGGATAATTGGGTCCTCCTACGCTCCAAAGGTATGAAAGCAACTAAGTTTATCAATCACGCTTCTTTGAAAAGAATCGGAATTGATAAACACGTTAAGGCTTTATTTAAAAATCTTGGTATGATAGCCTGTTACAAAATGGATTATCTAACCTTTCCCGAACTCACACTTGAGTTTTTGAGTTCCTTCAAGTTTCATAAATCAAAACGTGAAGGGTTTGTCCATTTTGTATCATTCCGATTGTTTAATAATGCTTATCGTATGGATTTGTCGGACTTTGCTAAGATTTTTGCTTTACGATGTGAGGGATTGTGTAATGAATCACCCAAAGATTACCTACCCGAATTGACTTGGGCATCCATTTCTCACTACTCATTCACTGGTTGGGACCATACCCCTCACCAATACATCCATTACCCCGAAATTCGCATTTGGCAACGATTTATGGGGTGGACTTTCTTTGGGAGGAATGAGCCTCACTCGATGAGGAGTATCGAGATTGAAATTTTATGTGCCTTTCTTAATGTAAACGGTGATGCCGAGTGGGAAATGAATATTCCTTATGCATTTGCTAGCCACTTGACCAAACAATGTAATGCAAAAAATCGGTCCATTGTTTTGGGTGGGTTGGTTACTGGAATTGCCCATAGCGTCTGCCGTTTCAACCAAGATATCACCGATTTGGTTCCTTTGGAGAGTCGGGAAAGGGGGGCTGGACTAGATTATGACTATTTCCTATCTTGTAATTGGTTTCGGTGTTCCCACCCGGATATGATTTGGAGGATTGGTAATCAAGACTCTATTACACTACCAGGAGAGACGGGAGATCTTCAACCTTTGGTCCATACTAAACCCCGACGTGAGAATTGCCCCTTTATTCAACCCACTTAGCATTTGCCACTTAGAGGTGAGCGAGCTACCACCGTTGACCGTCGTGCTCGAGTCCCACCAACTCAAGCACGTCATTCCACATCTAGCGTTGGTGTGACGGATATGATGCGTGACCTTAGCCTTAGTATTAATGCTATTCGTGATGACCAAAGGCTTGCATTGTATCCTATTTATGATCACTTTGCTCGGCAAGGGGTGATTCGACCCGAGGGACCGCATCCATCTTTTTATCATTATCCCTTGGATGGATTCCCTCCTCCTAACCATGATGTAGGTACTTCTACTCACCATGATGTCGGTCCGGATTTTTGTGGTTCGGATTATGGAGTTGAAGCATTTCAAGGAGGCTATGGTGGAGGATATGGTGGCGGTTATGGTGGTGCTTATAGTAGCTATGGAGAGGGGCTTGGAAGTGGGCAAAATATTGGTGAATATGTCACTCCTCTTCCAAGTGATGAGCCTAGTGGTAGTGGTGATACTTCGGGAGGTGGTCGTGGTAAGAAGAAAGGTAGGAAGGGTTTCAACTTTTGGCCCTTTACTTGATTGATGCATGAAGGTATCCCCCGTATTCATACTAGCTTGGGGGAGGCTAGCTAATCTAGTAAGTTATTTTTGCTTTGCACTTTAGTTGTATTTTTCCCACTCCCCATTAGATATTAACCTCTTGTCTTCCTTGTTTTGTGCTTTGAACCGTTTTTACTGTTAGCTTGGGTGTTTTTACATGTTGGCACATTGAGGACAATGTTGTGTTTAGCTTGGGGGGGGGGGGATTGCATTTGCATTTTAGTTAGGAATTTCATTTAGTTAGAAAATTTATGAAACTTTGAAAATTTGTGCTTCATATGCTTTGCTTGCCTACTTTGGTCATGGTTTACATAGTTGTACCCATTTGTATATCCCAATTTTAGCTTAATAGCTAATGATTCTCTATTATTTGACGGGATAACTGCATTCATGGGAATGTCTTGACATAGTAGGTGGAAGATTTAAATTGAACCTAATAAGCTTGATCTTGACTTTTGGCAAGCCACAAATGGGTAAGGTAGAGCCTCCTTAGACCGATACATCCATATTCGGTCTCTCTTAGGTGAGTGTAGGTCTCCTTATGGTTTGTGCTACATCAAATACGCACAAGTATGGTTTTAATTTCAATTCTTTATAAGCATGCATTCATTTGTTAGCATTTTGGAGCCATTCATATGATAAATTTTGCCATTTTGAACCCATTCACAAAAAAATGATCCTTAGCTACATATAAAAATTGCCTACCTTGTTGAGCTAGTAGCCTTGATTATTTTGTGTTTGAGTGCTCATTTAGGATTTTTTGTATTTTCAAATATCATTGTGAGCTCGGTCTTAATGCTTTGAAAAAAAATGATGAAAAAATGATGGAAATGAAAGAAAGAAAAAGAAAAGAGAAAAAAAAAAGCATGAAATGAGAAAAAAGAAGCATATTTTGTATGAGAAAAAAAAGAAGAAAAATATTTAAGAAGCTCTCATGTTTTATTCACATATTTTGGAGAGCCTTCTTGAGAATTATATTGAAATTTTGGGATAGTTTTGGGATTGAGCATCCTTACATATGGTTGTTGCTAGCTTGACTTAGCTCCACATACCATAAATCATTTGTTCCCCTTTCTTACCCATTTCTTATTAACCTTCTTCTTACCTATGGCTTCCTTTTCATGCTTGCATTTGAATGTTTTTGGCTTGTAGTTTTGAAATTTTTACCATATTAGATTGCGGGCACACTCTCATGAGTCGAGGATAGGTGAGTGTTACTCACAAAAATCCTTTCACATTTAAATGAGTTTGAGTGTATCGTAAGAGTCCATAAGTCAAAAGATCATGCAAGAGTCGAAAAGTTCAATTGAAGTCTTTCATGCTACGCCGCCATGTAAATCTCATCCATGATTTTGCATTATCCTTATGCCCATGTTGTTTCGGGATTTGAGTCATTATGCTTGATAGTTTAAAATTGGATATTGCAATTGTGGGGACTTCATTGTTTTCCTCTCTTGTCTTAGTCTTATGTGCTTGCTTGAGGACAAGCAAGGGTTTAGCTTGGGGGAGTTTGATATGTCTAGTTTTTATATGATTTTACTCCCTAATTTAGCTCGATTTTACATGATTACTACACTTTGTTTAGTATTTTTATGAGCTAATTACGTGTTCGAGGTGCATTGCTCGTTTTTGCTATGTTTTGTAGAAATCTAAGTATTTAGAGGCTTTTTCCTAACACAATTAGCAAGCACCAAAGTCCAACAAGCTAATATGGACCATGAAAGCAAAAAGACAAGCCAAGCATGAAGATTTGTCAAATGGATTGAAATGAAAATGAAAGAAAACCAAAAATGAAGCCCAAAGCAAGGAGCCCACAAACTCAAGCATAGGATACTCCTTTAGATGCTCAAGGAAACCCTAAACTATGCAATTAACCGGAGAATTAAGGTGTTTAAAGGCATAGCTTAGGATTCCTTAAGCATTAAATGGAGAAATTAAGACAATGTGCCCGGATCAAAGAGGCCCCGATCGGGGCCTGGGACCCCCGATCGGGGTTTGGCTTCTGTGACTCAACCGTTTCAAGTCCCCTCTCCCTATATAAAGGAGAGGGACTTCGACACTTAGGGATATCTTTTCACATATCTTTCATCATATCTTTTACTCATATTTCACATATCTTTCATAGCTTTAGCACACAAGTTTTTCTTAGTTTCATAAATAGCTAAACATCTAGTTACCACTTTGTCAAACATTTGGTTACATTTTGAAGTTGTATTCAATCTTTTCATTCAAGCATTTGGGTTATTTGTTCTTCATTTCCGAGTTATATTTCTCTATTGCGGTAATCCTAATTCTAGTTTTATGTTAGTATTCATTTCCGTCATTTACCTTACGAATCATTTAGTTAATCGTAGCATTAGTTAATCATAGTTTCATTGTTTTCTACATTAGAATTGTTAGTTTGTCATTCACTTAGTGTAGTACATTTTATTAACAAGTTGATTTTCATTTATAATTTCATATTCACCATGCTTATTATATCAAATAGTATTAGTCTAATTATAAATATGAGTGAGTAGTTTCATTTGTCTAGGGATTAAGGAGCCTTGCATAATTAGTAAGTTGTAAATGTTAAAATAAGGATGAACTAATATTGATAAATTGTTTCTATCACATGCATGCTTGTATTGTTTTGTTAATCTTTGTTATTTGGCCAATTGCATTGATTAAATTTGTTAATTCATTCTATAAGTCGAGAGGCACGGAATCGGATTAGACTAAGCATGTGTAGTAGGACGACTCTAGTCATAACGAAAGTTCTCTAGGACTCGACCTAAGGTTGACACTAATATCGAGAGATGAGTGTCTTTAGCCTAAACAATTAAACAATATTAAGAATTCCTATGTTTAACATGAGCATTTACGTATTTGCATGAGTGACCCGACTCCCCTAGACTCTTTTAATATTATTGAATTTACATCATAGTTAGCTAAACATCAAACCAAACCAAACCATTAAACCGACTTTGATAGTAGTCTATTCATAGCATTTCATAACGAAATTCCCGTCTCCTTGTGTTCGACCCCTCGTACTACATTTATTTGTGTCTAGGGAAATTTATCTTTGCATAGGTGTGCGATATATCCTATCAATTAAGACCTTTTTTTTTTAAAAAAAATCAGTCAACGTGAATTACTTTACTAATTGGGTTCTCACTAGATTGAATGGATTTTTTAATATTTGCAAAAACATATCAATCAGATATTCTGATTTTGTTGCACAAATGAAATTGAAGATTCTACGTATGATGTGAATCATGTGATAGAAATATTTTACACAATCCGTTTTCGTAGTTTATTTTCGCAGTACATATTTTACTCATTTCAATACTTTTTGTGCAAAACTTTACATTATCATACCCTTACCTAAAAAAACTCTAGACCTAATTCTTTCAATTCATAACTTAATAACCTCTCAAATTAATCATCTTTTTACAATTATAGATGGTAATTTGAATTTAAGACGGTGGATTTTGTTTGTGACTCACAAATTATATATCGAATTAGTATTTTCTGAACGAGCATTGAACAATTTAATTGTTGGTGCCTGCTACATGAAATTTCCTCCCAATCAAAACACTAGTACACATAATTCAAATGTATGATATAGATTATGGAGAAAGGATGATGAACGACAATGGTTATAATACCAAATAAATTCATGTTGTATAAAGTCAACCCAAATACTCCAAAAAAATCAAACCAAAAACTACTGCAGCATTTCTTCGCCCAGCAAGGCATCAACAATCAACTATACGTCATGCAAATTTTTGGTGGTGACAGTGATGGCTGACGGTGAAGGTGGGACTGGTGGTTGGCCAAGGGAGCATGCTGGGAAGGTGGGTGGGGTTGCCGTAAGGTGTGATATCATGAGTTTTCTCATTATGTAGTACAATAAGAAAATAAAGAGGAGCAAAAATAAGGGGGTGAAAAGGTCAAAAGTGTACTGGATGAGTAAAATATTTGTGCTTAGATTTTGTAATGTTATCTGTTTAACTTATAAGGGATCAATTTTTGAAAAAATATTTGTACTGTAATTAGGCAGTTTCATTATTTCGGTATGTTCTATGCGAGATATTGGAGTTCGTCCGTGTTGTTTATGTCATTCTGATGAATTTGAGTAGGAAGTCCTGACTTGATTTTGTCTTTTCCATGGATATGAAGAACTCAAGCAACCATCTCAGATAGTTCCTCAAGCGGAGTTTGAGTCAAGTCATTTTTGAGTTGGAAATGGGTAGGTAAGAACTGGAGTATTCGAGTTATTGTGATTATTAGTTTAAGGAAATATTTTTGATCCTTTTCTTATAAACATTATGAACTTCATATCACTATCTTATAAAATTAACATTATAGAAGCCCATTTTTTTTTTTCAAAATCACAGTCGTTCAAGAACTTGAATGCTAAGTTTTGCTTTATTAAATGTCATGTTTGAGCGGTCTTAGTTGATTCCTTATTTGAAATACATGGAGCATTCCACATAATCATGGTTTACATATTAATAGACGGTTTTTTATGACAAAGTTTGAGTCTGAACTTCTCGAATTATGATAACTTTGTGTATTTTCGAACCTAATCTTTAATTTAGAGATATATTAGATGATGTTTAAAACTAATGGTATATATGTTAGAATTTGGAAGAATATAGGGATATATTGTTGGAGTAAGTGCCCTCAACAATAGTGCGATCATTTAATTAAATCTCAATAATAAGAATACGAAGGGATGATAAATATTATATTCAACTGGTCAACATTAATCGGTAACGATTGTCTCACTAGAGTTTGACGTTACTGCCGTATGACGGTGATCCTCAGTTGATACCTTGAGGTCACACTAAAGGACAATCCCCTAATCATGTAAGTTAATTAATTGTATAGCTATACAGATTAATTAATCCCTTAAATTGAACTAAGTTTATGTTGTAAGTGACAATTATATCTTATTGTAATATGATTAAATAAGATTCATTTTAGTAATTTAATTGTTATATTACTAAGAATGCATTATGTTTATGAAACATTTGAGATAAGCAAAATTGGTTGATTATAATTACAATTAGTTATAGATTATAATTAACGAAATATGAGATGACTCATTTTATTTACATGTAATTATAAAATATGACCTAAAATTTTAAGTATAATTTATTTGTTATGAAATTGCATTTAAATTGGTTAAATGCACATTTATAAGCAAAATTACATGTTACATGTCACATGTCACATATGTGACAAATGACAAAATGCAAAAATAAAATGGACACCCATTTTATATGGGTGCACCAGTTTTGGTGGGTAAGTTAAGGGTGAAAATTAGTTGATTTGTTTAATGGGTAAACATAATCATTTCACCTAAAACCTAGTAACCACCCTAGTGCATTGTTAAGAACAAAAACAAAAGCTCGCCCTTCCCCATTGAGTGTGACTTGGCCGACCCT
The DNA here is from genome assembly GCA_022085475.1 of Heliosperma pusillum. Classification (NCBI taxonomy): domain Eukaryota; kingdom Viridiplantae; phylum Streptophyta; class Magnoliopsida; order Caryophyllales; family Caryophyllaceae; genus Heliosperma; species Heliosperma pusillum. Next base: position 54,968 of record JAIUZE010070190.1, read on the forward strand.
TCTCTCTAATAAGAGGACAAGTTTTCCTCTTATTTGGTATACTTAATCTCATTTTAGACATATGATGTTTTATCTCTCAAAACTCACTAATCTCTCTAAGAAAATCTAGAGAAGTTTTACTAGAGTTCATATATTTCTAATAAAATTACTAGTGTAGTAATAAGAGCTATTAGATATATATTTTTAAGGGCTACTACTTAATACTAGTGTAATATTTATTAGTGTCTTAGAGGGTTGTCTTGGGTGCCACTTAGAGGAGTGTTCTTATTCTAAGAACTTGGAGATCATCCATATCATACTAGCTCAAGAACAATATTTGAAAGGAGTTCATATATTGTGCCCATTTCATTAATAAGCAATGTAAGAAATTGTTCTTTCTTTATCCTTTTGTTATGCATGCATAATATCCACATAGTTTAAGAGTAAACTATTTACAATATGTTATTAGAAATGTCTAATAATGGGTTTAAGAAACCTTCAAGTGGTATCAGAGTTTTGGTTGTTGCATGCATAATCGATTTATAGTTTTTTCGAGTTAATGTAACTTAAATAAAACTAGTAATTTGTGTTTTATAAGATAAAATCACAAAATCATTTACATGTCAATATATTCTGGTCCTAATATTATTTTTAGCTCATTTTGATGATTTATGGAAATTTATATTGCTCAAATATGATTTTTAGTGTTTTTATTATATTTTAATGAGAAAAATGATGATTAAAATGCTAAATATAGTTAGACATATCTTATGACCTTGAAAGTTTTACAAGACATGACATTCACATTTTACTTACTTTATGTAAACTTTCGTGTGAAGTGGACTTATTTCTCATGATTTATTATTTTTATATGATAAAATGCAATAAATGAAGGTTAGATGATTAAAAATAGTTCCACTTTGAATCTGACCATGAAATTTTATTATGATATCACATGAATATTTTACTCCATGAATGGAAAATTTGGGACGAATTGAATTTGTCTAGAATTATTTATGAATTTTTAATGTAAGAATGGCATAAATAGTGACTATTATAGCAAATATAGCTAAAATAAATTTCATGGTATAAGAAAATTATCTATGGTTTCATAAATGTCCTACATTTCATATCTAAAGTTTAAAATTTAATTATATTAATTTGTACATGCTTTATGTATTTTATTTGATAAAACCGATAAAGCGCAACCAAATGTTTCTCAAAATCAATTCGAACTTTTTAACCTAGATTTTTGACATTATGAGTGTCATGGAAATGTTACAGAATATTCAAAAATTTAAAATTAAAATTTTGAAATTATTGTAATTAAATTTGGATTTGTTTGATTAAAATATGATTTTAAAGTTTAATTATGAGCAATTATACAACAACAAGTTGAATTATTGTCAAAAATTGAGTAATGACTAATTTTTGAGTCCTAAATCATTTAGGATAATTAACTTGGACTTAAACATGATTTAAGTATTGTTTGGTGATTTTAAAGTGTTATTATCACGTATTTTCGTAAAGCCGGGTTATATACGATATAAACCTTAAATAGGGCGATTTGGCACTTAAAATGAGCATATTTTATACATATTATGATGCTGCAATTTTATTATGAATGTCATATTTTGGTTTATGTAATTTGGAATTATGTAATTTTATCTTAGTATGGACTTGGTTTTAATCGATATTGCCCGAAATGTAAGAGAATATTGATTCGGTTGTAATTTTATTGTGATCTTGCATCACTTTTATTGTAATATTTTATTTTACAAATCTATAATAGAAAAGCCTTGTAATTTTTATTATATTTTGTAATTATTTTTATCACGGAGTTTCCTAAAGACGATGCCATTCGGAAAGACGTTCCGAAAGAGACGGTGTCCTTGGGAGGCGTACTTATAAAGTTCAAGGGACCATAGGAGTTGGTTTCCGAATTTGTAAATAGATTATATGATTTTCTATTTTAGGAAGGCCGTACTGGGAAATTTATTTTATGCTTGCATTTTCTTTAATATGTTTGCATGCATTGCCAAATCGCCATAACATGACATGCATTTTTATCAAGTTTTTTCGACCGTGTCAATTAAAAGTATCGTTACTTCATCAATTTAGTTCACTTAACGAGATAGATAATAAATTGACATGACCTCTACGAAATAATAATTGAGATCAAGCCTTACCAAATAGTAGAACCCATGAATCTCAATTTCACAAGGAAGTAGGCTCGGCTCACCGGGGTGCTAAATTTGTTACGTTGGCTAAGTGGGGTAATGATAATCATTTAATTTGTTACATTTTTTCTCTCATTTTTGTCCCCATTTTGGTCCGTTTACACGGATATGCGTGCCTTTAATTGCATTTTACTTCCCGATTTCCCGTGCTATGAATGTCGATCTCGTTTTGTAGGAATTAAGGCGGAAATGAAGATATCGGGGCATAAAGGCCTTGCATGAGTCGGGATTCGGAAGTGAGAAGAAGAAATGAAGTGAGAGCTTCCAGGTGGCGCGGGCCGGTCAGAGGACCGGCGGCCGGCCACCCGGCTCGGACCACGGTTCCCACATAGAAGGAAAAAGAGAGGAAGAAAGAAGAGGTGAGGTATCTCGAAATTAAGAAAGAAAATAGAAGTGTGAAGTGGAAAGTAGAAGTGTGGGTCGACTTTATACAACATGAATTTATTTGGTATTATAACCATTGCCGTTCATCATCCTTTTTCCATAATCTATATCATACATTTAAATTATGTGTACTAATGTTTTGATTGGGAGGAAATTTCATGTAGCAGGCACCAACAATTAAATTGTTCAATGCTCTACCCCTATTGTATCTGAATATATTATCTTATAAGATACTTGAATATATTATCTTATGGAAACTCTACCCCTATTGTATCTGAATATATACCCCTTATAATGGAGCAATAACAAAGATATGTCTCCCTTACTTTCTCTCTATCTTCTCTCTCCCTTTGTTTCACAACAAAAAGTTTTTATTCTTTTAGTATAAGGGAGATTGAGGCTAACTCCTTATAACCCTAGTCCCAGAAACGACCCGTGACAAACTCGACTAGACCAATTTATCTTCGCTAAACTCTTAACTACAAAAGACTCAACACAGGTGAAAACACGACCTGATCGGTTTGCCACTAGAGTCTTAAAGATAAACTCAATGTTTATACATGAATATTCGCAAAAATGTGAGATACTCTTAAAAGTTGAGAATCATATCAAATCGAATCATATCAAATCGAATCAAAATCATTCCCTGAAGCGAATGAGATATCATGTTTTGAGTATGAAATATATTTGTCATTCATACAAATAATGTCGTAGTCATTAAAATACTATGTGCAGTATCTCGTATACATGTGACATGTGATCAAATTACTTAATATTATGAAGAGAATGATCACTATAACTCGTTGAATTCACCTCCTCCCCTGAAGGGACAGATTAATTATTAATTGAGTTTAACTGAGATTATTCAAAGATCAGTTATGATTTGTTCATACTAAAAGAAAGAGCAATGTATTATATTTCCTGAAGGAATATATTGTGATATATGTTTAGTCTTGCCAATATAAATAAGACACTAGTTAGTGTCTTATGTCACATCTCTATTTTTATCTGGCTAGATACAACAAACTTAATTTGAAGTCGTATGTTTAAATGTTGTTAACTGGAAGTTTAGCACTGTAATTATAGTCAAACTATAAATTTGGCACGTGATATGACATTGCTAACCAGGAGTTTAGCAAGATGAATAGTCAACTAGAAATTAAAGTGGCGTGTGATATATTAATTATTCGGAAATTATTTATACACATCCAGATGCTTATAAAATAGCGTCATAAATTGTGGACGTCAAACTAAATAAAAAGTTGACATTAAATTGTTAAGATGTGACGATTGAGGCCATCCGGGTTCTTATTGTACCCGTTTTGATAGACCTGAAGTTTATCCTAGAGAAAAGATAAGTGCTGAAACTCTCTCGTGTAGAAATCTCATTAAAGGCAAGATACTACAGTGAGATTGAGTATATTTGATATAGGAGATATAAACATTACTCAGAAGTTTAATAAAGAATTGAAATGTTTGTGTATGGATTGACACTCTATTGAATGACTTGTAGCCACATAATGATTTTTCTGAGTAGTTCTTGTGATCAGAAATTACATTTTGATTATTATGTAAAATCGTTGATCTCCCAAATTGGGCATTGTGATTCAGCACATTAGAAATCCAACTGCATTATATGTTACTTCCCGAAACATTTTGTTATTGTACAAAAGTGTCTATATCAAAGTCTCATTATGATATGAGAAATTTAGATTTAAGGTGGATACCATGATTTATTGCCCATTAAATCTATCTGCTATTGATAGTTTTTACCACCTTAGGGGGAGAATGATAAGGAAAAGCTGGTAAAAACAGACAAGTAAGTTATCCCCAACTGAACCTGAAGTTCAGCGGTTTGTTTTCAATATGAAATACATCAAATTGAGGTTCATAAAATTAAAAATGATGGCATTCATTTAGTTATGAAGATTTATTACGATACCAGTTTGATCACCTTGTCTAAATGTGATATTACATTGGGATCTATGATTTAATTATAGACAGATTAGCCCTATTTGTGGTATAGCGTGCTATAAATTAGTCATAGATATTATATGTAATGAAAATTGAAATTCTTGTCAAATTGAACAATAACCACACATGGAATGTATTGTGGAAGTCATATCGGTTCACATATTTCAAGTAGTAAGAAAATGGCAAGAATGGGCAGTTGGTACTTCTATGGAGTAAAGAAATTTGTATGTCCCTGAAGTGACATAAATATCTGAATGATAATAGATGGCCGATATAGAGAATAAATGGTACTCTATATATTCAGATATCACTTATCACCAACAATTAAATTGTTCAATGCTCTACCCCTATTGTATCTGAATATATTATCTTATAGGATACTAGAATATATTATCTTATGGAAACTCTACCCCTATTGTATCTGAATATATACCCCTTATAATGGAATAATAACATAGATCTGTCTCCCTTACTTTCTCTCTATCTTCTCTCCCCCTTTGTTTCACAACAAAAAGTTTTTATTCTTTTAGTATAAGGGAGATTGAGGCTAACTCCTTATAACCCTAGTCCCAGAAACGACCCGTGACAAACTCGACTAGACCAATTTATCTTCTCTAAACTCTTAACTACAAAAGACTCAACACAGGTGAAAACACGACCCGATCGGTTTGCCACTAGAGTCTCTAAACTCTTGTCCATATGGCCATCTAAAATTAAGCAAGAGACCCGGTTTAGTTGACTCCCACCATAAATAACCTTTTTCAATCACCACTCTCAACAATACAATAACCGAGGATGGAAGGTGTAGAATGCAGCGGCAGTGCGGTGGCGCCACCATACACTCTAAAACCCACAAAATACAACAACGAAGATGTATTGTTTTGTGTAGATGTTGACACAGAATGCCTTGTAGAAATGAAGAACACTGGCCCGAATGGCAGGCCCATTACCCGACTTGACTCCATCAAGCAATCCATCCTCTTATTCATCCATTCCAAGCTTACCATCAATCCCAATCATCGTTTCGCTTTTGCCCAACTTGGAAAATCTGCTTCTTGGGTACCCTTTTTCTCCATTATTTATTTTTTATTATTTTAATGTTTTTATGCTTTTGTATATCTGAATTGAAGTGTTTCACTGTGGTGTGATTGTTGGAGTTTCTGGTCATTTAGGTTTGAGCCTTGATTTTTTATTTATGTTTGTTCAATTGCTTAACTTTAGATGGTTATTTTTTCATCTTTTTGTTTAAAAATGTGATGAATTGTTGAATTTGTTGATGATGTTGCCACTGACTTAATGGCTCGCGCAAATTGCGTGGTGGGTGTTGGGGTTGGATGTACGCAACTCTGTGTTAGCAATACAAAGAGATTGTTTTCGAATGACCTAAATGGGAGAGTTTTTTTCAACCGAATTCTACTCTGTAATGTTTTGAAGGGCTTGTTATGAATTCGTCATGTGTTGACAATTGACATAGAGTGTGTCAGATTCTTAACGAATGCACTAGTTTGGCACCGTCCTTGGGTTGTATGGTGATTAGTGGAATTGGCAGTGTGATAAGTATTCCTTTTTTGTAAGTTACAACTTTTGAGTTCTTTAATTTGCTTGATGGAAGATAGCTTACGTTATTGAGTGAATTCCACGCTGCATTTACCGGAATTTAATGAGAACCTAATGTAATGTGTCTTAATAGATAATTGATGGGTGATTAGAGATCACACTTGTCTTTTCCGTAGGCTTTGGAATCGTGGGAGGAAAGAAATGCGGTTTCATTGAGTGTAATGTCTTAAAGTGAGGGTTTTTCGTGTAGTTTGACTTCTGATGTACTCCGTATGTATGTTTGCCATAAATATGTCAGCCAAGCGCTACTGATTCGTGAGTCAAAAACTATCATCTCAAGTGTAGTGGATAATTATGTAAGTTTGAAGATAAAGTGCAAAAATGAATATTTAGATCATTCATTTTTATAGCATGACTCTGAACTTAGAAGCTCACGTTTCATAGGTCTAGCCAATGTCACAGTGTGACTGTCTTTTACGAGAATTGAGCTTTGGGTCACAATTTTGTGTATTCTTTTTTATGTTTTGTTTTGTTTTACATACTAACCCCTGTTGGGTTCACTCAGAAGCTTGGATGTCCTGTGGGTCCTATCTAGGGAAAGTTTCATCAGTGTTTTGTTATTGCCGTTGTATCACTTCACTTATCTTTGTATCATATCTTTTCTACCGTTTGTAGATTGGAATAGCAAAGTAGAAGCCACAAGTTTTCAGGCAGTGTAGAGTGTAGACACCTTTTTTGTATTTTCTATTATTGCTTATTTCTTCTACAATAGGCTTGATTTTTGTTCTCATGGAAGAAACTCCTTATTTTCCTCAAATTCAATGCTGGGTTAAATGCCTAAGGGTCATTATAATCACGAATTGAGGGACCAGGCACCATAGACGGTATTTGAGTAACTGATTGCTCAAGTCCTCATTCTTGTTTATTGAGAGAGCAACTCTTAGGTATTCTCCGAATAAGGTCACACCCTGTCATTTAGACCTAGGCCCTAGGGGTATGAAATTGAGTTCTGGATAAATAGTGCCCTAGCCCTTGGTTCTCTAAATATGTGCCTCAGCGGATATGTGGGCATCAATTAATGTAGAGTTGCCTTGATTGCTGTCTGAAAGCAGGTAAATAGTCGAATGACAATGTAAACTATTTGCATACTACTGTGTGAGTTTCGTTGATTATTGATGTGTTTAAGAGATTTGTTTTGGCCACAACCAGCACACCATTGGCAATCAACAAATATGGACAGCTAAATAGAAAAGCCGTAAAAAGATCAAGGATGATCTTGACCTAGCTTTTAGTAAGCCGTGGTACTATATGCTCCATCAAGAATCAAGGTGTATAGCCAATCTTGATATGTCCTTTCTAGCTCACCATGAGAAAGTAATGGGAATCAATTTATGAGCATGATCCAATCACCCAACTTTTTATTTATTTGCTGGCAAAAAAAAGGTTGTAATTTGTTTCGTAAACCCTTGGTTAATGCGTGGGAGGGGATGGGGTCAGTGGGCTGCTATCTAGACCGTCAAATTATGGTTTAAGAGTACTGATAGTGTAAATAAAGTTTTCAGATACCATTCTTCGACTCATTCTTTTTTTTCCAAAACAATTAAATTTGATTTAGCTGGCACTAGGTAACAGAGGCATTGACTTTGAATGGTTTGTAGACTTGAAAAGTACTTACTAGGCATTACTGCTTCGCACGGAACCACGTATAGGAGTGACGGGTTGGTTCAGTGTACTTTCAGCTATATAATTGTCGATAAAGGTTACTCTTATAACTTGTCATATGACAATTAATAAGGCGGTTGCCAAGGGCACTTAAAAGTGAAGACATATATTCTGGTCCTTATGAGTGAATGTTCTGGGAATTGCACTCTCTGATAGGGGAGCGCACGCTATTGCGTGTGTGGTACCAATGTTGATTTTCCTTGTTTATGGTCTCTTCTTTTTTCTTTTGTTTCTTTTTGCCTTTTTGGAAGAGGAAACCATCATTGAGCCTTTGGGTCAATACAGGTTTTTAGGTTGTTATCTGAAATTAAAATCGGCCTGTGTTTTTGGTTTATGAAGGTGCGGAAAGAGTTTAGCAATGATGTTGATGCTGCAGTTGCTGCACTCCGAGGTTTATCTGTTGTTTCATCCGGTGGTCATGCTGATCTTTCCCAGCTATTTCGCATTGCTGCTCATGAAGCGAAAAAATCTCGCTCTCAGAATCGAATATTAAGAGTGGTAAGATTCTTGAAAGGCAACATGTCTCGTCCTTTATTATCTGTTCGCTTGTTAGTTATTAAATGCTTAAGGCACATCGAGTCAACGAGAGCTCATGGCGAAGAGTTGCAAGACACAGACCTTTTGCACAATGTTTTTGCAAACAAAAGGTGTTTTCAAAATAAGAAGTTTGTGCAACTAGTTTCTTTAGAAAGAGCTGACATTTAATCGATTTAAAGAAGTACAAGTTAGGGATAAAAGCGCAAAGTGAAGGGCATAAGCGCGTAACAAAAGAACTAAAAGAAAAGACATGGAAGTTGCTTAGTAATGCAAGTTGAACCTTATGTGAAGGGCGCACCCAAGGCATCCCGAGATGTTTTGGCTAGTGTCTCGTGAGCCGTACGCCTAAGAGAGCCCAAGGCACCCTTTCTTAAACTATGGTCTTATCTTATTATTTTAGCTTAGGTTATGACAGTAATTTAAGTAAAGATTGCCTGCTTTGTGTATTAGATAGTTACTACTAGTCTATTACTTACAACTACCGTGATTGGTTGAAAATCATGAAAATGATTTCTCTTCATGATCATTGGTCCAGATCTTGCTGTACTGTCGGTCATCAGTCCAGCCACAATTCCAATGGCCGGTCGTCCAGAAGCTCTTTACTCTTGATGTCGTATACCTGCATGATAAGCCTGGACCCGAGAATTGCCCGCAGAAAGTGTATGATGCACTGGTGGAGGCCCTCGAGCATGTGACAGAATATGAGGGGTACATCTTTGAAACGGGACAGGGTCTCCAACGAATTCTTTTTCGGTACATGTGCATGCTGCTATCTCACCCTCAACAAAGGTGCATCCAAGATGACTTTGATTTGCCTATATCCCTAACCAAGAAAGTTCCGGCAACTGATTCTAGTCAAGGTGAAGATACCATCACTGTTTCCAGCAACTGATTCTACTGAAGCTTGCTTTTGCAGCATTGTAGTATAGCAGTAAAGCAACAGTCAGTGGTGGATCTTGGAACTAAAATAAGGGGGTCAAGGTTTAAACCCTTGGACCTCGAGTTTGAAATGTTCCCGTTCAGTAATATGGGGATGACGTGCTAGTTTCTACGCTGAAATGTATATGAACTTGGAAAAAATCCCTCAAATCCAAAATTTCCCATTGGTAAAAGTAACTTTTTTTTTTCAATGTGTTTGTATGTACGTTGCGTCGCTGCTCAATTTGTTGCCTCTGTTTGTAATTGCTTAGTAACTATCAGTTATGTCGTTCCTTCTTTGTATGTACACGTTCAGTTTGTTTCCTCTGTAGCTACCCAGGTATCCTGATTCATACGAAACAGTGAATCCTGCAATGATCCCCATTATCCTGTCACATTTTGCTTCAATTTGTCGACATTACTACCTACGGAATTGTACAAGTCAAGAAAACATCCTTAATCCTTGGCAACAGGATCCTGGTGTTGGTGCAAAAACAAAATTTAACAACTTGCTCACGTATCTGATAATAACTTTGTTTTCAAAGAGATTAAGAGTAAATTTATTGTGATTTTTTGCTTAAAGAGTAATAAAATATGATTTTAAATTCATTAGTAATGCTTTTATTATTTTGTTTACTTTCATCGAAAGGTTAGAACTTATGTGACGGGGAATGTTAAATTTGTTGGTATATACTGACCATCAATTTTTGTGTTCTGGTGCGACTGTAATGCCGATAAAGCTGTCAATTTTTCTATCATCAATCACTGATTTATATAACATGATTGACCCATTCCATACACAAAGTACTACCTATCGATGCGGCTTAATTAGCAGCAACATACTTTGAAAACTGAAGACGAAGTATGTTACATACGAAACTATATTAATTTTAACAGCTAGTCTCTCTAAAGACGGGCACTATCCGTCACAAGGTGAAAACGGATAGTGTCCCTGTCACATTATGCAAGTAGGAGGGCAAGTGGGGGATCCATTTACCATCCACTTGCCTTGCCCACTTACATATTGTGAGAGGGCCACTATCCGTCTTCAGCTTGTGACGGATAGTGCCCGTCTTCAATGAGAATTTTTTTAATTTTAATTACGTGATCATCGACATATACAGCAGGTAAAACAAAACCAATGTATGCTGCTGCCAACAACGTTAGATGTCTGGCTTTGCCTAAAAGAGCTGAGTCAATGTTGATTTGGCATACAACATGAATACGAGTAAGTAGATGTTTTCGTATTTTTAAAAAAAAAAGACAATTTCTTGTAGAACCCGGGATTCATACACTGGCAGAATGGACATTATCGTGTGTATATTATATTTAACGACAAATTAATCTGACTTGTCTACACATCATCTAATTTTGAGGGGAAATTATTGGTCATCAGATATAATGTGAACTATTTTTATTATAAATAATCCAAAATGATGGTTAAAATAATGTACTTTATATATAGATGAGAATGATTGTAGCTGTCGGATTGTGATATGCTCCGTGTAATCTGATTTTGTGTAGGAAGTTTTCAAACAGGTAGACCTTAGAAGAAGAAACATTCTGCCAGAAGTTCAGAACTGCATTTGTGCAGAATGGGAAACAAAGTAGCAACTGCATCTTCCGTTAATGCAGAGGGTATAAGTTGTGTTCTTCACGATCAAGGGGATCAACGAGTCGTTGGTTGTTTGCATTCTCAAAAAGGCGGTAAGGTGGTCAACCAAGACGCTGCCGTAATCTATCAGGTACGGAGTACTTTATTAACCATCTCAGGTTTTCTTTGTATTCTTATGTCTTATATTCTACTCCCAATTCTTTCATTAGGTCGGCTGCCAAAAAAAAAAATTCTTTCATTAGGTTTTGTTGTTTTGTTCTACTGTTATTGTGCCTTATGTTAATAACACAGAGAGATTGCTTCAGATGATTCATTTTTTCCGGTCAATAACTTATGCCTGAAGTGTAATTTGCTAGGATATCCGAGATTAATTTACCTTCCTTGGATCCAGTCATAACATACTTGCTCCAACAGTCCAGCTATTTAATAATAATGTTGATTCTAGGCTTCTAGCATTTTTGGAGAGATTTCGACTAAAGTACATGTGTTTGATTTTGAAGAGTTATGGGGCAACAGATGGAGTGTTATGCGGAGTGTTTGATGGGCACGGAAAAAACGGTCATTTAGTGAGCAGGTTTGTTAAAGAACGCCTGCCCTTGCTACTACTTGAGGAAAAGAATGCAGCCGCGGATGCTGGAATTGTAACCGATGAGAGCTCCTTGGAAAGTCAAGCAACCAGTGATGATGATTTGTTATCAGACAGGACCTTACATGATTGGGAATTTCCGTGCATAAATGCTTTCGAAAAACTGGATGAAGAGATCAAATTGGTGAAATTTGACGCGTCATTCAGCGGAAGCACTGCTGTAATCGTACTGAAACAGGTGAGTAGTGAAGTTACTAAAGCTCTTGGGTTTTAATCAGAAAAATCTCAAAATTAATATTGGGGTAATATTGTTGTTGTGTTATCCAATATAAACAGTTTATTATTAATTTTTTTTATAGATTATTAAAATGCTGAAAAACATAATTAATCTAGATAAAATCTCGAATAAATTTGACTGTAAGACTTATAAGCCAACAAAGTGAAATTCATTTTTACTGACAGCAAATTTGTGCAGGGCAATGAGCTTGTCATAGCTAACCTTGGGGATTCAAGGGCTATCTTGGGAAAGACACACGAGAACGAAGTTATACCTATTCAGTTGACGACTGATTTAAAGCCTGGAACACCTGGTACACAACATTTAATACTGAAATTTATGCCACTTCTGTCTTTCGGAATGAAGTATAGTCTATGATTGTTTAATATGATTGTTTTCTTTAGATGAAGCTATCAGGATACAAAAGTCTAATGGACGAGTTTTTGCGTTAAAGGAGGAACCAGATCTGAAAAGAGCGTGGTTGCCTAGTGTCTATAGTCCAGGAATGGCAATGTCTCGCGCCTTTGGTGATTTGGTTATGAAGAATTACGGCATCATCTCCACCCCTGTCGTTACACATCATAACATTTCTTCTGACGATCTGTTCATTGTTGTTGCTACTGATGGGGTAAGTCTACTTGTCGTTAATTGCTTTTTAGGTATCCTACATCTTTACCAACCCAAAATATTGTAGTTGCAGTAGGTCGATGCAACATTAGACACAATTTATTACGAGTCATCTAAAGTCTGTGTTTTCAGTACAAGGGTAAGCAAGGGTCAAGGTTGCGTACATTGACCTGTCATACTTGCCATAGACCTGACGAGCTGGTTATTCTGGTTGAATATGGGTAGAGTTGGGTTGTTTTGGGTTCGATTTATTTCAAATGTGTTACTCGTATTACTGAGTCGTTTATTGTACTATTAATAAAGGTAGCTATTGGTCGGATCATTTGCAGTCGTTACTGGTTGTGTGTATTAAGGTTTGTCATTTGTTACGTAAATAAGCTTGGATATAATTTCGAGTTTGTCATTTCAAGTTATATTAGACATTGTCATTTTGCGTCACGCTATTTTAGATCGAGTCACCGACAAATCCGACAAAGTCCGACCCAACTACGAGGCGGACCGGGACAATTCAGGTTTTTGAGTTTATTATTGTGTTATTTTGTTTGGGTTTAGTTCGAGTCTCGAGTCAGGTTATTCGCGCGTGTCTGTTCTGTCAGTTAGCGAAAACCTTGATGGAATCAATTACTGTATATCCCATAATCAAAACAATTGGTTAAATTCCGTAATGTTGTTGTCTCTTAATGTAAGCTTAATGTTTTTGCATCTAAAATACAGATATGGGATGTCCTAAGCAACGAGGAAGTAACTGCAGTTGTCCTGGCCGCCGAGACTGAAGAAATGGCGGCAAAAGCAGTAGTTGATGCCGCAGCTGCAGCATGGAAGACCAATTTCCCTCGCGACAAGCCTGACGATTGCACTGCTATTTGCTTCTTTTTACAAAACAAGATTCCATCACAGACCCCCGCCTCTTAAACTCCCTCGGAAAACCTGATTCCTTTGTCATGCTTACAGACTTCGAGACACCTTATTGTTGCATCAGAAATGCAGGAAAACATGACTAATTCGACTCCTTGTGTTATATCGACACTAACCCTATTGTTTGGATGCCGCAAATTGTATTTGAAATTAATGGCATGCCCTTATCTTTACTTTGGCTCCCTCTCTTCCTATTTATATTTGGATTGTGAATATGGATTATGAAGGATTATTATGTAAAGGTTTATTGATAATGCTAAGCCATAGATATGATCCAATACTCTAAACTTTCCGGCAAGTTGCAAATCGAATGTTAAGCATGATCGTTCTCGAAGCAATCGTGCAGAAAAGGGGATATAATTGCATCTCATCGAATAAGATGACACAATTTTCGGGCTAGTGTCTACACAAGATTTTATCCACGTCTTGAGCAGCTTAATGACTTGTACCTGCCATGTAAAGCAATCAGCGACATCTTCATGCTCATATCAACTCTTTTGAAGTTACCCGTTTCCTACATTATGAGAGTGAGAGATTGTCCTGGCTGTCTTTAAGGATACACAGTAGCGGAGGCACGGCCTTTGACGGGGTTCTGGAACACCAGGAACGATTTGTTTCGTGTATTGTGCTCCTTCGATTATTAAGAAACTTTCTGAATCCACTATTGGGGATACTCCTTCGATCCTAAAAGATACATATCAATAAAATGAATGTTAAGGTCCTCGGAGATTGAGTTAGTATCGTTAAAAACCGTCTTAGTTTAAGACCTCTCATTGTCTTCTTTTATTTCCACCTATTTTTTAATCGATTGTAAAAACTGTCTTATATTAGGACGGTCTTAAATAAAAGTTGTTGTTCAATGTCCCCCCGCAACTATTTGCACGAAGCCTCGAACCATTTATAATGTAACATTCTCACGTGACAATTCGTCGACCCAAACAGTCAGACACGGTGTACCATTAATTTTGGGCTGGGCAGGGCAGGGCAGGGCAATAAGAGCAGGCAAATCAGGCCCAGTCGGGCAGTAAGGTCGCCGGTCTTTCACGAGTGAACAATGTGGCACTGTGGGCTTCGGGGCAGGTCACAACGCAAGAATTCGGGAAAAATCGTGCCTCAGCCCTACCTGACAACTCGGGGTAGCCGTTGGATCCAACAGACAACAGTTTTTTTTTTTAATCAAAATACCCATTATTTCAATTTTTTTCACAAACCAGTCTAACTCTTCTACTCATCTTACAATATTACCCAATATACAAATTATTGATCCGAGAGACAATACACTCACATAGAAGGCTTTATCAAGATTGAGAAGAGTGTTGACCCAGCCAAATAACCTGGTTTTCCTCTAATTATCAACCCTAGACACAATGCAATTAATTTTACTCAATTTACCCAATTATGGAGGAAATCTCCCAAATCTCCTTAATACAAGTTCAGTTGGTCTCTCTTGTGATGGTCACAAGCTTGTGACGGACTAAATGTGACCATTTTATGATAAAAAGTAATCATCCATAAAATGTTACCAGTCATATAATGGTTACATTTTCCATAAAAATGGTCACATTTGCTCCGTCACAAGCTTATGACGAAAAGTGCCCGTCAAAAATGAGAATTTGTGATATAAGCTAGGGGTGAGCACAACTGTGTCGGATATCTGGTTTTCAAAATCTCATTTTTGAGTATCCTTATCCGATACGGACTTTCCATATATACGGATTCCGTATATAAGGAAATCGTATATATGGTATTATGTTTTCAGTTCAATTAGTGTAATTTATTTGGGTGATTTTATGATTTTTCTTAATGACTTAAAATAGTATTAAATAGTATAAGAGGAAAGAACATAAATATGTATAAAAGTAATAAAATTGAGTCATGTATATACTCGATGTTATGTTGTTCTATGATTTTATTTAAATATATTCTATTAAAAACAGGAACGGTATCGAAAACCGTATATCGGGTTTCTAATTTTGCCGATACGTATCTGATACGATTTTTTAAAATCCATATGGTATATACGGAAATTCATATCGGATATACAGAAATTCGTATAATTGAAACCGTACATCATATCAGATACGTATAATAAAACCGTGTCGTATGATTTTGCTCAGCCCTAATATAAGCAAACAATAATGAATACACAATTAGTTGAAAACCCAATTCTTTAATCACACAAGATAGATGGTTATGTATAATCCCAAAAAAGTCACACCTAATTATACCAATCAAATACACTAATGATTTCTAACAAGAAAAAAGAGAGAAAGGAAATCACATTTATTAAACTTAATCAAATAAGGAACCAATAATCTAACAATAAAACAAAGAAATTAGTAATAAAATGGCTAAGTAGAGAAGATTTAGGTGTCTTACAATAAAAAATGTTAAACCTTCAGATTAGATGAAAGATTAGCTCTTCACACCAGACATAAAAATCCAATTAGTTGATGAATCTCCTAAATACAGCTCAATAATAATCAAGTAGAAGATAATGAAAACCTAATCTAATCGTCTATATTTAAGGGTGTTATCATGGCCAAGAATTACTCATTCATGGCCAAGAATTACGATTATACCCTTCACATTTCACATACCCATTTTCCCAATTGTAAAATTCTCTCAATCTCCCTCAACCACCCTGCAACATCCGACCACCATCCGACCGAATATCGACGCCAACCACACCACCTACACCGACCGCACTGCACGACCCACCGCACTGACTGACAATAGTTTCACTGAAAAAAAGTGTAAAAAGAAGAGCAAAATTTTCAAAAGGAAAAAAAAAGAAAACAAAAAGAACCGACAGAGTTAAATTTTCAAAAGAAAAAAAGCAAAAAAATAAAAATAGAAAAATGGTCGCCTGACAATAGTTTCAACAAACCTCCTCCCCTGCACCGGCTGACCGGAGGTCGGCGTCTTCTCTCCCTCCCCTGCACCAGCTGACCGGAGGTCGACGTCCCCTCCCCCTTCCCTGCATTGGCTTCCGACTTCCCCTCCCCTGCACCGTCTGACAGGAGGCCGACGTCCCCTTCCCCTCCCCTGCACCGCGATATGACCGACATCACCATGAACGACGCCACAAAGGCCGACGCTAATATGCCCGACGCCACCATGACCGAGAGTCTTACCATGGCCATTGACGCTAGTTTCGACAAACCCTAATTTCATTAGTCTAATTAATTAATCTCTGTAAACTAATAACATTATTGAAAAAGTAAATTTTGGGAAGCAGTAATACTTGATTGACATGAGAATTAGAGTTCATAATTGATTGATTGTCACGAGAAATAGGGTCCATAATTGATTAATCTTGAGATATTTGATTAGTTAGAGAGGAAGGAATTATGGAGTGTTTGCTTTTTTGTTTTTTAGGGAAGGGTATGGAAAATAAATAACAAAAAGTCCATAAATGAGTAATTTGCGTCCATAAATGAGCAATTACGATATTTAAGGCTTGCTTGGGATCATGGGCGGATTTAGGGGGGGGGGGGGTGCCCACCATGGATTCCTAAGAAATTTATATTAAGTACTCCTGTGTTAGAGCCTTGTTGTACTCATTTTTTTGGTTGTTTCAAATTTAATAATTTTATGGTGTTGATAGGATTTGAACCCCCCACCATCTGTACAAAAATTTAACATGATGCCACTTAGACAACTCTTACCTTCATATATTTGAAGAGCTAAAATGGTACTAATAAACAAGTAAATGATCATGATATGGTAATTTTTAAGACATAACTTTACTTATTTCTTACTTTCTCTATTTTCTCAAAATATGAGTATGTTAATGTTTATTCGAATTTGTACAATAATTTAACTATAAGATTATTGGCTTGATTACGATAGTTACGTTTTGTTTTCAAAATTTAATTAGCACCATGTATGGTTTTGAAAATCGACAGCAAAATGCACAGTTGAATTATCAAAATATCAAAAGTTATACGCCCACATTTTCAAAATATTGCCTCGTTTCAGCAAGGATTAGGCTATGACAATCCATAGAAAAAGATTGAACCGAGCGAAAAAAGCGTTTTCGTGGTATTCGTTATTGTAACTCGGAACCAAAAAAATTGTGCCCCCCCATAAAGAAAAAGCATGTGTCCTCCCCTGCTTGGGATGAGAGTGATTATTACGGAAGTAATAGAGCTTAAATAAACTAAAAATGGAGGAAAGTGATGGATTTTGGCGATAGAAATGGATAAATAAAATATAGATAATAGTTCCTCCATTGAGGGAGTGATAGTTACTCACCCCTAATAGTTACCCACCCCACCCCAAGTAACTATTAACTCCATATGGAGGTAATAATTTCTCCCTTACCTCCTCTTTCCACCCTTTACAACCACAACTAACCACCAATCTCCTTCCATTTCTGCTTATTAATTTTAGCTCTCATTACTCCCTTAATAATTACTCTCATTACAATCAATCCCTTAGACTCAACGTCTAATGTGAAGTAATGGCCTCAAAATGGCTACTAATGGCGAATCACCCAAAATCCCCTGAGGAATGCACATTGCTGCTGCCATCTTTTCTCCAAAACGCTTCAAGCTCGGTTGTCTCTAGGCCTTAGTCCTTCTTCCTTTTTGGTAGCTTGCACTAAGGTTGACTTCAAAACATGCCGCCGCTTTCGAATATGGCTTAACACTCGATTATTAGATCAATACTTGTAAGCGGCAATTGTAACGGTCAATATGAAAATTTGTTCCCAAATACCGCTAAGAGCTAAATAGACCAACACTAATACGAGCTTATCAGTACGCTTAGGGCATACGTAAGAAATATCTATATGTAGTTATATATATTCGACTTTCGTTTTATATTTGGTTGAATATACTCTTAGTGATGGCGCCAGAGCTAAATAATTCCTTCTAAACAAACAAACAACTAATATCGTTCAGACTATATAGTAATAGGATATAAATATAATATATGAGTCACAGCCATAACCTTAAGAATTTGGTTGAGATGGTTCATCTATCATGATATCAGAGCCAATGTGACTAAAGCCAATATGAGTCACAACCCTTTTTGTGAGCCGGCTAGCTCGCGGGCTAGCGGCCTTCGGGTTTTTACAAAAAAAAGATATATAAATATATATTAAACCAATTTTATATTAACTTAATAATAATAAACTTAATTGATTATAATTTATCAAAAAGTTGTCATGATTTACATTATTATTGTTTGAACATTTATTTAATTTAGACGTTTTATTAATTAAAATATATAAATATTTCCGTTATATCTTAATCTTTATAGATTACATATTATTATTTTAGTGTTTCACATCTTTATAAAATTAATTAAATTTTCTTTAAAAATGTCATTTTTAAAAGTAAAAAGTAAAGGATTAAAATAGTAAACGGACATAATGGGCCGATCCACAGGCTTTTATTGTTGTCCATACCGCCCATTTAACATGGCAGACCAAGCTTGGCCCGCCCTCTTAATTTTTCGGATAAAATATTTTTCCAAGCCTGCTAAAAAAGCGGGCCGGATGAAATGGGCGGGACAGCCCGTAAACAAATACAGAGTGTATGATCTATACACTACAAAATTCGACGCGTCAACTTATTCAAATAACATAATCTAAATAAAGGTGTTGATTATTGAAAAATAAAAGCACCTAATGAACTCTCTCCTTAATTCGTCTTATTCTAAAATTGTAGTTCCCATTGCCTTATGGGGTTGTAGTGAAAATGATTGAAACTAGTAGTTTATATTAAAATCATGAAGAGATTGCTGATGTTGTAATTTAGTAAATGATATTATTACGATGTATTAGGACTATCCCATATATATGAGTAGGCATTGGAAAGACGCTTCATTATTACCGTCATTTATAACGGTAATGTTAAGAGTCTTGTATGTCGTTATATAACCCATGGCAACATTGTAATCAGTCAATCAATTAATAAAACACAATCATTCAACATGGTATCAGACTCAGGAAACCCTTTTTTTCTAAACCCTTCCTCTGCCTTCTAAAAACCAACGCCATTCCCTTCCAAAATTCTGCTCGACAATGGTCGGCACCGAGGAATCTCCTTCCAAAATTGATCCCTTATCACCATTCTCTCTTGTTAATAAAGAAGGGCCGGGACAATCCATTACCCGTGTCAAACTCCGAAGCGACAATTATGATGAATGGAGTTGTTCAATGCGTCGGTCTCTGAAATCAAAATGCAAATTCGGTTTTTGTGAAGGGTCGATCGCCAAGCCTACTGATGAATTCATGCCCGGTCAGTGGGAAGTCATCCATTATACCGTGGTTCAATGGATACTTAACTCCATCGACCCATCTATTCGGGACAGTGTGTCGGATACGGAGGACGCTCGTATTCTGTGGTCCGAGTTAGCCGATCAATACGCGGTTGTCGATGGGGCAAAAATTCACAATTTCAAAACACAATTACATGAATGCCGTCAAGCAAAAGGTATGTCGGTAACTACTTATTATGGGAATTTAAAGACTTTGTGGGATGCTCTAATTGCACACGAACCACCTTTTTCCTGTAATACTGTTGGGTGCAATTGCGGGGTTACAAAAGCCGCTCTCGCTCGACAAGACTCGGAGCGACTCCATCAGTTTCTTATGGGTTTAGATAAGTCTCTTTATGGACCCATTCGCAATCATCAACTTGCTCTTGACCCCCTCCCGTCCCTTAGCCGTGTGTATCATGCGGTGTTGCAGGAGGAGCGGCTTCTTGCTGGCCCCACGATGGCACCTGAGGTCACAGACGTAATGGCCTTCGTCGTCCGTGGTACTGCTGCTGCTGTTATGCCCGATGTTTCTGACTGGCGTGCACTTCGTGATGCCGAGAGACAGGAAAGACAAAAACTGAAATGCATTTTTTTGTGATGCTTCGGGTCATGAGGTGAACAATTGCTTCCTTAAATCGAAGAAATTTCCGGAATGGTGGGGAGATCGTCCCCGTACTCTCGACGAGATGAAGGCGAAGCGTGCTGCTTCTCGCACTCCTGCCCGTGTTAATTTCCATGGTGGCTCGTCTTCTATCCCGTCATCATCTCAGGACCTTCTTAGTGGCATGTCTCCTCATTGGATTATTGATACAGGAGCTTCAGATCACGTAACAGGAGATGAAACGTGGTTAGCCGACCCACATCCTATTCCACCTTATCCGGTTACACTTCCCAATGGGCAAAGTGTGTCGGCTAACTTAGTCGGGACGGTTCGATTAAATGAATTTCTCGTTGTGCGCAATGTTTTATATGTGCCCAGTTGATGATCATTATTTATATACATATTTTATGCTTCCCTTAGACACAATTAACTCGATTTACCGTCTTTCCTTGCTTATTTCTATGCTATTTTAGCTAGAATATAGATTCTGCCGCTTTTGTTATGTTTTAATGCAGATTGGATGCATTTGGAGCTTTTTGAGTTGATATGGAGCATGTCAGAGTTGGATCGTAGAAGGTTAAGCACGGGAATCGAGAATGAAAAGAGAATAAATGAAGAAAAGTGGAGAACGAGCCAAAAGAAGGTCTGCTCGATCGAGCAAACTATACTGCTCGATCGAGTCGGTCTGAAGGTTGCTCGATCTAGCAAGATACCCTTGCTCGATCGAGCAACCTTGTTTTTCGACGACTTTTTCCTATTTTCCTAAACTTTAATCTAATTAATTAGATTTTTGTATTATAAAAGGAAAGCTTGTCTTTCATACTTTTCCATACTTTCTTTTACTTTTCTATGCTTTCTTAGGCTATTGAATACTTTTAGGCTTTAATTCAGAAACCCTAAATTAGTTTACTTTGCCTCCAGATTTTATTCATCAAAGACGATTGTCTTTAGTTCATCTTGTAATCGGTATTCTTCAATCTTTCTTTATTATTCAGTTAATTGCCTTCTAGTTCTTTAATTATTCTTTGTTCATCCTTTCATTGTTGTTAATTATGTTTGTTTTAATTATTATTGTTGTTGTTTATATTATTATGAGTAGCTAAATTCCTTTCTAGGGTTGAAAGAGGATCTAGGATTGTTAGAAGGGGTAGATTAATTAATTGAATTGCAATTGCATGGTTATCGTTTGATTATCGTTTTAATTCTAGTTGTTTGATTACTGGCCAGGATTAATTAAACTAGTCTCGCGAATTAGGATTGACACCGACCGGGTTAAGACTAAGATAGGCTACGATAATTGAATAGAACTCGTTTAATGATAGCGATCGCATGTTAAATTGTAGATCTAAAGGGCATAATTGAATCGACCGATCTTGTGACCTTAGATAACTTTATTGCATGATAGTTGATTTCATCCTTACCCCTGAACAATAATCCTAGACCCTAGACTTTTAATCTTATTGTTTTCAACCTTTCATTATTAGTTGTTATTGCTTATTATTAGTTGTTATTATTATTAGTCGTTATTATTTGCTATTAGTTATTGTTATTGTTATTGTTATTGTTATTGTTATTGTTATTGTTTGCCTTTAGTTTAGAATTACCAATCAAAACCCCGAAATTGTTACTTAGAGACAAACCTAGTTTAACAGATTAGAATACTACCGCCTCCCTGTGGATTCGATACCTTGCTTACCGCTGACTATTAGTTAGTTGTGACTTAGGTTTACTTTGATTAAGGAGACGCGACTTTACCCTTATCAGATATTTTCTTCAACTCAAATCCTGCAGATACAAGCACAATATGAAATGACCCAGTAAAAATCTGCTTAGCCTCCTGTTACGGTCGACCATGAGAAAGAAACTAAAGTCACCCAAAAACTGCCTTAATCTCAAGAGATAGTCGATAGTCAAAAGAATCGACTCTTAGGAACACTATGGACGCCATATCCACGACTTGACACCGAATGTTCTGAAACATTTAGGACTCCATAACGTTGTCACGATGTCCTACGAGGTATCCTTATAACTCGTATCTGTGATCGATCGGTCAACCGTTTGACTTATGGCTCGTTGATCCCACCATCAATCAACTTCACAGTATAATTGCCAGTGTTATCAGCTCATGTAGGCGATTACGGACCAAAACAATTATAATGTAATTTAGTTCACTTTGTGGTGTTCAATGTTGTCGTACAATCCACATGAAAAACAAAATATGAAACAATACGATGATGCTATAACACTCTGTTTGGAGCTTTTCCAACTGACCGCAGCGCCATTAAGAGTAAAGACGATCCAGACTGAGATTTCGAGTCATCTCGATCTGTTTGGAAGCTAGCATCTGCGTAACCGATTGCACATACCTCAGTATCTCCTCCATAAGTCAATAACCAATCCTTAGTCCTTCGTAAGTACTTAAGGATGTTTTTGACAGCCATCCAGTGTGTTTCACCTGGATTGCCTTGGTACCGACTCGTCATACTCAATGCATATGCCACGTCCGGACGTGTGCATATCATGGCATACATGATCGATCCTATAGCTGATGCATAAGGAACACGACTCATGCGCTCGACCTCTTCCGATGTCTTGGGTGCCTGAGCTTTACTCAAATGCATCCCAGAAATCATTGGAAGGTTTCCCTTCTTGGAGTTGGTCATGCTGAACCTCTCAAGAATCTTATCTATATAAGACTCCTGACTGATTGATAACATCCGTCGTGATCTATCTCTATAGATACGGATCCCCAATATGCGTTGTGCCTAAGATAGGCTACGATAATTGAATAGAACTCGCTTAATGATAGCGACCGCATGTTAATCGTAGATCTAAAGGGCATAATTGAATCGACCGATCTTGTGACCTTAGATAACTTTATTGCATGATAGTTGATTTCATCCTTACCCCTGAACAATAATCCTAGTGAACCTGAGACCCTAGACTTTTAATCTCATTGTTTTCAACCTTATTAGTTAGTTATTGCTTATTATTAGTTATTGCTTATTATTAGTTGTTATTATTATTGTTATTGTTATTATTTATTGTTATTGTTGATTGCTTTTAGTTTAGAACTCAAATCTCAAACCCCGAATTGTTACTTAGAGACAAACCTAGTTTAACAGATTATAATACTACCGCCTCCCTGTGGATTCGATACCTTGCTTACCGCTGACTATTAGTTAGTTGTGACTTAGGTTTACTTTGATTAAGGAGACGCGACTTTACCCTTATCAAATTTGGCGCCGTTGTCGGCGAGGCAACAGTTTTCTGTTTGTTTCTACTTAGTTTGTCTTTTTCGTCTCAGGGAACCTAAGTTCCTTGAGACCGTTCTCATCCTTTTCTTTAGTTTTTTTTTATGCCCATGTGTTCTAGGTCCGTTCTTGTGCCCTACGATTCCGAACCAGAGAAGACTCTCCGGTCTAGACGAAACTTTTGGAAGGAAATTCAAGAAGCGGAAGACTTGAGTACGCTTGAAACAGTTTACGCCGAATTCGTCGCAGAAAAACCGTCCTTAGAAGAGGAAAAACCGTCCGTAGAAGAGAATACACCTATTTCTGCACCTACTACAATCATGCCTACCTTAGCCAGCCACTCGGAGCCTACCGTTGCATCTATTCCCAAGGGATTTCAACTCCCTACTAAGGGTAATAGTACTTTTGAGATTCGTCCATCTTATATCTCTTTGGTGGAGCGAAATATGTTTGGAGGGAGCCCTACTGAGGATCCTGCTAAGCATATGGAGAAATTCACTAACTATTGCTGCTCTATTCCTTTAACGGGTGGGGTGACGCAAGATCAGATCAAGTTGGTGTTGTTTCCCTTTTCACTACGAGACGGGGCAGAAGATTGGTTGAGTGAGTTAGATATGGCTGCACTTGGCATCACCGATTGGAATTCTTTGGCTCTTGCATTCTACAAAAGATATTTTCCGCCACAGAAAACCAATGCCATTCGAAGTCAAATCACAAGTTTCAAACAAGGTCCCAATGAGAACTTTAATGAGGCCTGGGTTCGCTTCAAAAAGCTTGTCAAGTCTGTTCCACATCATGGTTTTGATACTTGGTTCTTATGCAACCAATTTTATAATGGGTTATATGATGATCAGAGAAATTTGTTAGATTCTGCTGCTAATGGGAGATTCCAAAATAACACTACTGATGCCAATGCTTGGAAGTTAATTGATGAGATGGCTACTCACACTGCTGAGTATGGGAATCCTAGGGGTAATGTGAGGAGAGGAGGTACGGATAATGCCATTGTAGCTCAGTTGGAGGCATTAACTGCCAAAATTGCCGAGTTACAAACTTCAAAGTCCTTGGAAAATAAGCAAACGGTTCATGCCATGGTTCAACAAGAGCCAACCTGTGAAAGATGTGGTACTATGGGGCATAATGCAGTGGAATGTATGAGTACGGTTGAGCAAGTCCTTGCCTTTCAATCTTTTAAGCAAGGTACACCTTACTCCAATTTTTATAATGAAAGGACAAAAGAGCATCCCAATCTCTCCTACCGAAGTCAGAATGTTCTTAATCCTACCCCACCACCACCTCAGCAACAAGGTTCATCTTATGTGATTCCTCAGAATCGCAATTCCAAGGTAACTTTAACCGTTCCAATCAAGGTGGCCAAAACTTCCAACAACCTCCACCTCCACCACCTCCAAGTAATGATATGGCGGAACTGAAAGCCATGTTGCAGCAGAGTCTTATGATCCAACAAAAGCAAGATGCTCAGATCTCACAACTGATAGCTCATAACAAGATGGTTGACACTCAAATTGCCCAATTGGCAATTCAAAATCCACATAAACAACCGGGTAATCTTCCTCCTCAAGGACACCCTCCACATGAACAAGTCAATGCCATAACTTTGAGGAGTGGAACTCATTACAAAGACCCTGAAATGATAAGGGATGAAACCAATGAAAGCTTGGAAGTTGCTGATCAAAGTTCGGAAAAAGGCGAAAAAGAGGCTGAAAACAAAGTTGCTTGATCGAGCAGCACCCCCTTGCTCGATCGAGCAACCCAGAAAATTTGCCCAAATTCTTCTCGGGAAGTTTCTGAAAGCTACAGTACAACAAAAATCGATCGAGCAACCGTTGTACTCGATCGAGCAACCCCTGATTTGGATGAAAAGTCTTCAAATTCATCTTCCAAAGCCAAAGAAGCCGAGCCCATTGTAATTAAACTTCCTTTTCCTCAACGCCTACATAAATCAAAGCTCGATAAACAGTTTGGGCGGTTTATGGAGGTAGTGAAGAATTTACAAGTGAGTGTACCATTTACCGAGTTGATCACTCAAGTGCCGGCCTATGCAAAGTTTCTAAAGGATAAATTGACAAGGAAGCGATCCTTTAATGAAGTGGAGACGGTTGCATTTACTGAGGAATGCAGTGCTGTGTTGCAATCCAGATCACCACCCAAGCTAAAGAATCCAGAGAGTTTTTCTATTCCTTGTAATATAGGTTGCTTAGCTATAGATAAAGCCCTTTGTGACTTAGGGGCTAGTGTTAGTGTTATGCCATATTCTATATGCAAAAAGTTAAATATGGGTCAACTTACTGTTACAACCATGACCTTACAAATGGCCGACCGTTCTATTAAACACCCTTTAGGGATTTTAGAAGACGTACCGGTTAGAGTAGGGAAGTTTTTCATACCAGTTGACTTTGTTGTCTTAGATATGGCTGAGGACACCCAAATTCCTATCATCTTGGGACGACCATTCCTCCATACTGCGGGGGCGGTTATAGATGTTAAGAATGTGAGACTTACACTAACAGTGGGGGATGACACTATCACTTTCAACCTATGTAAGGCAATGAAACACCCCCTACTAGAAGAGACATGTCATAGGATCGATATTGTGGATTTGAATGTTGATGATTGTCTCTCTTTATGCTTGAATATGGATCCTCTGAAGATCGCCTTAATTTCCAGCACTGCTGAAGCTGGAAGCTCACGGAGTAAGGAAGCGGTTGAGATGGACGAACTGCTAACAAGAGAGGAATGCCAGTTACAAAGGTTGTATAGCTTAGGTAACCCTCATACGGTTACCGAGATCCCCATTCATCCTGGCTGATGAGCATTCGTGACAGCTGGTCACTACTCCCCCATTTTGCAGCTGGTTTGGGGGAGGCTATTATTCTATACAGTTGGTACTATCTATCCTTGTACTTTCTTCTATTGTATTTGTCTTTTAGTTATCTCTCATTCCCCTTTGTTAGTTGTGTCCTTTAGGTTGCTGATGTGAGTTGATATGTGATTGTTGTGCTGTTAGCGTCACACTGAGGACACTGTGACATTTAGGTTTGGGGGAGAGTCTTTATTTCAGTTGTGTGTTTAGTTTATTTAAAAAGAAAGAAAAAAATCATAAAAATTGGAAAATTTACAAAATCCAAAAACATGTTTTTTATTTTATTAGGTCGAGTCTTGGTGAATTGAATTACAATGATGATAATTTGCATTGTTTCTGCATTTGAATCCCAAATAAGTTATCCATGTACATTGTTTTGACTTACTTTTTTTGGAAAACAAAGCTCATAGTACAAGTCTTGACCGTTTTTGACATACCTTATACTAATTAGAATTGGCAATTTTTGTTGGTAAACCACTTAAAATTCTGAGGTCTTTAGAGCTTCCTAGGCCAGGAACATCAATAAACTGGTCTCATTGTCTTTAGGCTTGAGTGTGGTGCTCCTTGTGGAATGTGTAACATCAAATTGCATAAGTGTGACATTCGTTTCTTGATACTATATGCGTTCGTCTAATAAGTGCATGAGGAAAGGTGGTTCTTTTTGTTCAAATAAGCCTCCCATAGCCAAAAAGACTTGATTTTATACCCTTATTATTGAGTTCTCTATGTTTAGCCAATTTGAGCCTTTTGTAGCCTGTTTTATAAGCCATATAATAGCTACATTCCTAGAACTTGCCTACCTTATCGGGACAGTCGCAGTTGCATGTTTTTCTTGTCTACTTGTCTACTATGGTTGGGTCGGGATTTCAAAAAGAATATCAATTGGGTGTAGCAAGTATGTTGGCAATTGTGTCATTTATTCCATTTGTTGAGAAAAGTTGTGAAGCAAAAGAAAAGAAAAATGATGAAGAAAACAAAAAAAAGATTTGATTTGAAAAGAAAAAGAAAAAAAGAAAAAAAGAAAAGAAAAATATGTTGCTTCATTAAATTATTCAAGGGAAAATGAAAGGGATTATTCTAGAGTCTAATGCATATTTAGAGAGCAATTTCGATCTCTCTCTTGCGTTGTCAAAGTTTAAAGGTGATTTCTCTAGTTTGTGTTGGTTTGTGCTAGTCTTGTAGATTTGTTTTGGTACGTGTCGCTGCGACTACCGGTCTTAGCCCCACATTTCCAAACGTGCCTTGGCACAATCCACTTCTATACCTTCACCCATTACCCTCCCTTTTTGTCCTGATTCATGTACTTTATAGCGAATGCATATTTGTTGTGGAAATTACTATCACATTAGAATGCATGCATGTTTCATAAGTTGAGTGAGTGTTTCTATTTCTTTCTATCTTCACAAAACTCACCTTTACATAAACTTATGAGTGCTTGAGTGAATCCGCGAGAATCCAACAAATTGAGCCTTGCAAGATTGAAAGGTATTTGGTTTTTGTCTATATTACGGTATCATGTAAAATCTTGGATATGAGCTGCGTTTTCTACTTTCCCGTACCTTTGAATTTGTTTTATTGGTACAACTTGGTCATTACTTTGTTATAGATATGGATAGCTTGGGATTTGTATGTGCATTAACATTAGCTTTGAGTTTTTCATTCACCATTTGTATGTTTGTCTTTGTATGTGTCGAGTGCTTTGCTTAGGGACAAGCAAAGGATTGGTTTGGGGGAGTTTGATGATCATTATTTATATACATATTTTATGCTTCCCTTAGACACAATTAACTCGATTTACCGTCTTTCCTTGCTTATTTCTATGCTATTTTAGCTAGAATATAGATTCTGCCGCTTTTGTAATGTTTTAATGCAGATTGGATGCATTTGGAGCTTTCTGAGTTGATATGGAGCATGACGGAGTTGGATCGTAGAAGGTTAAGCACGGGAATCGAGAATGAAAAGAGAATAAATGAAGAAAAGTGGAGAACGAGCCAAAAGAAGGTCTGCTCGATCGAGCAGACTATACTTGCTCGATCGAGTCGGTCTGAAGGTTGCTCGATCTAGCAACATACCCTTGCTCGATCGAGCAACCTTGTTTTTCGACGACTTTTTCCTATTTTCCTAAACTTTAACCTAATTAATTAGATTTTTGTATTATAAAAGGAAAGCTTGTCTTTCATACTTTGAGATGCTTTTTTAGGCTATTGAATGCTTTATTGCTTTTAATCAGAAACCCTAATTTAGTTTACTTTTCCTCTGGATTTTATTCATCAAAGACGATTGTCTTTAGTTCAACTTGTAATCGGTATTCTTCAATCTTTCTTTGTTATTCAATTTAATTGTCTTCTAGTTCTTTAATTATTCTTTGTTCATCCTTTCATTATTGTTAATCATGTTTACTTTAATTATTATTGTTGTTATTTATATTATTATGTGTAGCTAAATTCCTTTGTAGGGTTGAAAGGGGATCTAGGATTGTTAGAAGGGGTAGATTAATTGATTGAATTGCAATTGCATGGTTATCGTTTGATTATCGTTTTAATTCTAGTTGTTTGATTACTGGCCAGGATTAATTAACTAGTCTCGCGAATTAGGATTGACACCGACCGGGTTAAGACTAAGATAGGCTACGATAATTGAATAGAACTCGTTTAATGATAGCGACCGCATGTTAATCGTAGATCTAAAGGGCATAATTGAATCGACCGATCTTGTGACCTTAGATAACTTTATTGCATGATAGTTGATTTCATCCTTACCCCTGAACAATAATCCTAGTGAACCTGAGACCCTAGACTTTTAATCTTATTGTTTTCAACCTTTCATTATTAGTTGTTATTGCTTATTATTAGTTGTTATTATTATTAGTCGTTATTATTTGCTATTAGTTATTGTTATTGTTATTGTTATTGTTATTGTTATTGTTATTGTTTGCCTTTAGTTTAGAATTACCAATCAAAACCCCGAAATTGTTACTTAGAGACAAACCTAGTTTAACAGATTAGAATACTACCGCCTCCCTGTGGATTCGATACCTTGCTTATCGCTGACTATTAGTTAGTTGTGACTTAGGTTTACTTTGATTAAGGAGACGCGACTTTACCCTTATCAGATATTTTCTTCAACTCAAATCCTGCAGATACAAGCACAATATGAAATGACCCAGTAAAAATCTGCTTAGCCTCCTGTTACGGTCGACCATGAGAAAGAAACTAAAGTCACCCAAAAACTGCCTTAATCTCAAGAGATAGTCGATAGTCAAAAGAATCGACTCTTAGGAACACTATGGACGTCATATCCACGACTTGACACCGAATGTTCTGAAACATTTAGGACTCCATAACGTTGTCACGATGTCCTACGAGGTATCCTTATAACTCGTATCTGTGATCGATCGGTCAACCGTTTGACTTATGGCTCGTTGAACCCACCATCAATCAACTTCACAGTATAATTGCCAGTGTTATCAGCTCATGTAGGCGATTACGGACCAAAACAATTATAATGTAATTCAGTTCACTTTGTGGTGTTCAATGTTGTCGTACAATCCACATGAAAAACAAAATATGAAACAATACGATGATGCTATAACACTCTGTTTGGAGCTTTTCCAACTGACCGCAGCGCCATTAAGAGTAAAGACGATCCAGACTGAGATTTCGAGTCATCTCGATCTGTTTGGAAGCTAGCATCTGCGTAACCGATTGCACATACCTCAGTATCTCCTCCATAAGTCAATAACCAATCCTTAGTCCTTCGTAAGTACTTAAGGATGTTTTTGACAGCCATCCAGTGTGTTTCACCTGGATTGCCTTGGTACCGACTCGTCATACTCAATGCATATGCCACGTCCGGACGTGTGCATATCATGGCATACATGATCGATCCTATAGCTGATGCATAAGGAACACGACTCATGCGCTCGACCTCTTCCGATGTCTTGGGTGCCTGAGCTTTACTCAAATGCATCCCAGAAATCATTGGAAGGTTCCCCTTCTTGGAGTTGGTCATGCTGAACCTCTCAAGAATCTTATCTATATAAGACTCCTGACTGATTGATAACATCCGTCGTGATCTATCTCTATAGATACGGATCCCCAATATGCGTTGTGCCTCACCCAGATCTTTCATCTGGAAATGGTTCTTTAACCATACCTTTACCGAAGATAAGAGAGGAATGTCATTCCCAATCAAGAGTATGTCATCGACATACAATATTAAGAAGACAATTTTACTCTCACTCGACTTGACATATAAGCATGGTTCCTCGGCCGATCGAGTGAAACCATTCTCTTTTATCACCTGGTCGAAACGATGATTTCAACTCCGAGAAGCTTGCTTAAGTCCATAAATGGAACGCTTAAGCCTGCACACTTTCTTAGGATTTTTTAGGATCAATGAAACCTTCGGGTTGTACCATGTACAATTGCTCCTCCAAATAACCGTTTAAGAAGGCGGTTTTCACATCCATCTGCCAAATTTCATAGTCATGAAAAGCGGCAATCGCTAAGATTATCCGAATAGAACGCATCATAACTACGGGTGCAAAAATTTCATCATAATGCAATCCTTGCACTTGAGTGAAACCTTTTGCCACTAGTCGTTCCTTATAGGTGTCTGGTTGTCCTTCTACAGAATGCTTTATCTTATAAAGCCATTTGCACTGAAGAGGTCGTACCTTATCAGGCAAATCAACCAGATCTCATACGTCATTCTCATACATGGAGTCCATCTCGGATTGCATGGCTTTAAGTCATAGCTTAGAGTCGGAACAGGTCATAACACCTTTATAGGTAACGGGTTCGTTACTCTCTAGGAGTAAAACATCATCTCTCATATTTTCCTCGACCATACCAATGTATCTGTCTGGAGGAATGGAGACTCTACCCGACCTCCTAGGTTCCATAGGGATGTTAACCGTAGCAGAAGTTGAAGGAACCTCTTCCTCCATTGGTTGCTCGGTTGTTGGTTCTTGAATCTCCGACAGATCGAAGGTTCTATTACTTGACTTATTCTCGAGTAACTCTTTCTCTAAGAACTTCGCACTAACCGCAACAAAAACTCGTTGTTCGGTAGGCGAATAGAAGTAATGACCAAACATTCCTTTTGGATAACCAGTAAAGTATGTCTTGACCGATCGCGGGCCGAGCTTATCCTCGTGTCTCCACTTGACATAAGCCTCGCAGTCCCAAACCCGAATAAAGGACAAGTTAGGGACCGTTCCCTTCCATATCTCATATGGAGTCTTGTCTACAGCTTTAGACGGACTTCGGTTAAGTATAAGAGCAGTTGACAAAAGAGCAAAATCCCATAGTGAATCAGGTACTACCGTGTGACTCATCATGGATCGAACCATATCAAGTAATGTTCGATTTCTCCGTTCGGACACACCATTTAATTGAGGTGTTCCAGGTGGAGTTAACTGTAATACTATGCCACAGTCTTTAAGGTGTTGATCAAACTCATTTGAAAGATATTCGCCACCACGATCTGATCGAAGTGCTTTAATCTTTCTTCCCAGTTGGTTCTCAACCTTATTCTGGAATTCCTTGAACTTTTCAAAGGACTCACTTTTATGCTTCATTAAGTAGACATATCCGTATCTACTCAAATCATCCGTGAAAGTGATAAAATATCTATAGCCGTCTCTTGCGTTGATTGACATAGGTCCACATACATCAGTATGTATGAGTCCTAATAGGTCATTAGCACGCATTCCAACACCTTTGAAGGAAATTCGAGTCATTTTGCCGATGAGACATGATTCACATGTGCCAAATGATTCGTAATCAAATGGGGAGATAGTCTCATTCTCAATGAGCTTCTTTACACGTTTTTCATTTATGTGTCCCATACGACAGTGCCATTGATAAGTTTGATCTTGTCACCAACCTTTACTTTCTTATTATTCACGTGTAATATTTCTGTTGTTTGATCTAAGATATAAATGTCATTCATGGAAACTGTTTTGCCATAAATCATTTCATTCAAAGATAAAACACAGCTATTGTCTTTTATTGAAAATGAAAACCCGTCTTTATCAAGTACGGAAACAGATATAATGTTCTTAGATAAACTGGGTACACAGTAACAATTATATAAATACAACTCAAATCCACTCGGGAGTTGGATTACGTATGTTCCCATTGAGACTGCAACAACTTTTGCTCCATTCCTGACTCGCAGGTCCACATCACCCTTTGCGAGAGGTGTGATGTTTTTTAGGCCCTGCAAATGATTACACAGATGAGAACCACAACCAGTATCAAGTACCCAAGTTCCGAAACTTGCATGGTTAATCTCAATCATATGAATATAAGATAACATACCAACAGGAGTGACGTGACCTGCTTTTATGTCCTCACAGTACACTGGACAATTCCTCCTCCAATGCCCAGTCTTGTGGCAATGGTGGCATTCATTGTCACTGTCCTTGCTCTTTGCCTTGCCTTGTGAGCTACTAGTCTCACCAGGCCCACTCTTACCCTTTCCTGACTTTTTAAACTTTGGCTTCTCTACATTTAGGTTGCCATGAGCCTTGCCCTTACCTTTGTTTTTGTTGGAAATCATGAGAACATCTTGCTTCATGCTCCCACTCAATTTCAAATCCTTCTCGGTCTGTACGAGAAGTGAGTGTAGCTCATGAAGACTTTTCTTCATGTCATTCATGTAGTAATTTGCCCTGAAAAGGGCAAAACCATCATGAAGTGAATGAAGCGCACGGTCAATGACTATGCTCTCACTGATTTTGCAATCAAATGCCTCCAGTTTCTCGACATTCTCAATCATATCTAGAATGTGTGGACTAACCGATTGGCCCTTCTGGAGTTTCGCCTCAAAGAAGCGACAGGTATGCTCATAACTAACAATTCTCGGTGCTTTTGAGAACTCGTTAGTGAGCGTGATGAAAATCTTATTTGCACCTTGGGCAATGAAGCGTCTTTGCAAATTGGGTTCCATTGCAAAAATGAGTACGTTCTTTATCGCACCTGCTTCCATAACGAAGTCATTATAAGCATGTGACTCGTTAGCTCTCGCATTGGGGCCTGGGTTTGGCGGTATTGGCTCATTCAAGTACTGGAGCTTGCCGTCAGCAATGGCTGCATTCCGTAATGCCGCCTCCCAGTCCGCAAAGTTGGACCCGTCATTCTTCAGTCGCGTGGACTGATTCATGTGGTCCATAAAAGCTTTAAGCCACGATTCGCGCGCGAGCGTGGCACTTGGCATAGGGATATCAGTATTTCCAGCCATTTGTTATATGCAGTATTTATCAATATAAACGAGTTCTACTCTGAAAAAGAATAAAAATACAATAATAACCATACTCATCGATATGAATTAAGTCTAGTGCAAAACTTGTTTAATGCGAAGACTCAAGCATTTATACAATTGACCTCCCTCAAGAATTATATAAGTGATCCCAAGACTCAATTATCTGTAAATTGATAAGCCAACCTCTTGGCTAATTCTACTTTTAGAATTCTTGGTCGATAAATTTCTGTAAATTCTATCTTTAGTACGTCATAATCACGAGAAACTCTTCGGACTATAATGTTGAGATAAAATAGGTCAACACACACTACTTACCCAACGTAGAAGGGGTCATATGGAGAGTAAGGTCCTATATGCCTACCGACGAAGAAGGGATTCATAGTAGTTTGGCCTATAAAGACTAGTCTCAATTTTAGGTTTAGAGGAAGATCCCATCAATTTTATTTTAATTTAATTTTAAGTGAACTAATATCTAGCATGTGAGAATGAATAAACTAAAATGATGGCTTAAATTCGAGTGACATCTTTATGTCCATGATAACTAACATTCAAACTATATGAGTCAATTTTCATGCATTTTAGTAATAGGTGGTTTGGTTTAGGCGGAATATGATGCACTAACTATCATGTGATGAAAAAACAACAAGGACGGAAAAATACATAAAAATATTACAAAGTCCTAGTGTGACCTATCTACCAAAATGAACAAAATACAACTTTGGAATCCAACCTATTTGGACCCGAGAAGCTTGTCTTGATGTTCCATCTTGGTCCATGTAGCGGGAGTGAGCAATCCGATCTCCATCTTTAGTCTTCTCAAAATACATTTAATAAATTACAAAATATAAACCTATTTACATTCTAATTTAAAAACGTAATTTAATGAAAAATAAAATGGAGATTCGAGATCTCAAAATTACATCAAAGATCATGTTTCCATCATTACGAAAACATGATCAACTAAGGCCACACTAGGTAATACAAATTACAACCGATTGCAAAAATACGTAAATTAAACCATTCAACCATTCATTCAACAAGATAAAATGCATCAACTATAAATTAATCATTCAAGACATAATTCTTTAATTATGAAGAGTAATTTATCCAAACCACCTTTTAAAATGATCAAAATTATGTGACAATTCCTTAATTAATCACAATAACCCCAACCAAACATAATCCAATTTTAATTCATATTCTTTAACATGAATTAATACAATATTATTTTAAACCTCTTTAAAATAATTGGGTATCCAATTATTGTGAACTTCTTCACAACAATAAACGAAACATTATCATTCTAATGAATAATAAATAAAAATCGACAAAAAAGTAAAAAAAAGAAACAGTTTTTTTTTTTATTAAATATATAATTTTATTTGATGTTACTAATATTTTCAAAATCGGTACATATTATCAACATCTAATCATTATTAAACATCGATACGAACTAGATGATTCAATTTAACAATTTAAAATGAATATCTAAATCAATGAATACCGAAAAATATATAGCAATGAACATTCAAATCGATTTCCATTTACATTTTAATTTAATCCTTATTAAAGCAAAACAATTACAAATTCATCATGTTATCGTCTTAACTATTTAAAACAACAATTATAATGAATCAAAATGGAAAAACAAGGCAAAAAAACTTTTTTTTTTCTCACGGCTAAACAGTGCCGTGAACAGTACCATTTTTTTTTCGGCCGTGAACAGTACCAAAAAAATCAAACTTTTTTTTTTCTTTCTTTCTTTTCTCGGTCGCAAACAAAAAAACAAAAAAAAATCTAATCTTATATTTCACCAATTATGAAAAACATATAAAATAATTTTGTAGCCCTTGGCTCTGATACCACTTGTGGGAAATATCGGTAAATTTCGTCATTAAATTTACGGATTATAACGAAACTATAGTATATGAATTACGAGTCATAAATGAATTGCATAATATAAAATTATAGGAATTTAGAATTAACCTTTGGTCCTAGCAAATTTGGCCTATGAACAATATCGAAATCGATATTCTCCTAATTGTTGCACCCAAGATGCTCTGAGATATGGATTTTCTTGTGCTAGAAAGAATACAAAAACTAGTGATGATTTTTGTGTCAAGAACTGAATCATGAATTATGTAGAGAAGAAGAGTTTATATAGACCTATCCTCCTCTCTTCTTTTACACGTCCAAATAGAAGTCTAGTAGAGGGAGGAGTCTTCCCTCTTTTTCTTCTACTTGTATTAGGAGTTGGAGTCAAGATAGAATTCTTCCTTTTTTTATTTATTTAATGTATAATATGTGAATGTAATATTATAATATATACGTCAATTATAAACATCGTATATTTATAATTTGCTAATTAAATATAACAGTTTATATTTAATTACGAATTAACATTTAATTCGTTTAAGATTACATTATTTAATCGTATTAAATAATTACATTATATACATTAATTAGATATAACAGTTTATATTCAATAACGAATTAACATTTAATTCGTCTCAGCTTGTATTATTTAATCGTATTAAATAATTGTATCATCATTACATTGACTAACCTTTTAGTCATATACATCGACTAACCTTTTAGTCATATAAGGCATCAATATGATTATATTTTAATATAATCATATCTCTCAAACGCATCCTTTAGGTGTGACTTTTAGGGACCAGTTGATCACCGCCATTTAAAATGATAATAACGTCAAACTTCTAGCAAGCCAACCGTTATCGATAAACGTTAATCAACTGATAAGAATATAAAGTATACCCTGTGAACCTGTAAGAGATTTATACACGTTATCACACTAACTGTGGAGGACACTAGCTCCAACAATATAGTTTTAAGATAAGTAACAGTTGAAGCCAGGAATGTAATTTATTTTTATTTTGCAGTGGGTCTTCTTACAAAGCCCAGCTCTTACACCCTCATTGCCCTGGTTTGATCTATTTGTTTGAGAATTACTACTCGCTTTCTTTAGTCTACCTTATCTTCTAAGCTCTTCTCTCACAATCACTTAGAATAATGTGTATTCTGCCTCATCCACTTATCTTCCCATCTTACACGATATATACTAGTTTAATCAACTGTGGTCTGTGAGAGAAGAAATGGAGAAGGTTGAAGAGAAAGTTGGAGGGAAAAGGTAGATACCACCCTCATTTTCTTTTTTATATAATTTTCCTTATTAAGTAACTACGTTGCCAAATTAAAACATCTTTTTTTTGGAGGAAAAATAAATCACACTTAAAAGGTGCTCAAATGTTTTCCAACAAGGCTGATGATAAGTAAACTTGCAAGATAGATGGTTAGTGTAATGGTAGGCTTGATGTTCTTTGTGTAACGACAAGTCTTAGGGACTTCTAACTTAAAGGGCCTAACATAGTAACATGGACAAAAGTTGTCAAAGGCAACGGATACAACAAAATGAAAAACAAAACTATTAGATTACTTTTTGACAGGCGAGCTAAGTCGTCACGCTCAATCACCAAATAAATTTATATAATAAATTTATATAAACCATCTAACTAGCATAGAAAGCACGTCGGAACCGATCCACATGGACGGTGCCTCTAAGAAAAGTCAACTACTAAAAAGTGATGCATGTGTCACAATTTTGGATTGGGTTTCAACTAAACTAATTAATGCAAATAAACGATAATGGAAAAACACAAGTAAAATAGCGGGAAATAACTGTTTGTAATCAATCAAGGAAAAGGAACTAAGGTGTTTGGATTCCTGTAGGGTGATCAAGGGTCTAAGTTGTCAAGTCTCTATCGAATTATGGTTGTAATCGGACTATGGGACGAGCCTCTCGGTCTAACAACCTTACCTAGGCTAAGTCGAGCTATCTCTCGCGTACACCCTTCCAACCCAGGAACAACATGCAAGTTCTAACACATCTTAAGGATCTCGATCTTATAGGACTATATAAACAATTAACATCACATGTAAATGATCATTTACACATTTCATCAAACATATAATACGCAATAGTTGGAATTGAAACCAATAATCAATAATTAGAATAAATGAACATAGATTAACCCCTTAAACAACCTCCATAATTGTAATACCCGTAAAATTCATTAATAAAAAAAAGAGTTCAAAACTAATTATAATAAAGGATTTTAAAAGACTAAAATCAATAGACATAAAATGGAAAATCTAGTAGCGATATAATTATCGCTTCGTTGGGAATCGGTTACGACCTTGGGGCAAGTAATTATATAATAAAATATTAATGCGGAACATTATAAATATATATTTATAAAATAAAAATCCGTACATAATAAAATAAGGTAGAACAAATAGAATGTTGGTGTCGGTAATTTGTAAAACCGTGTCACATTTTGGGCGCGTACTATAATCGTCGCTCAAGTAAAATTCTCGACTTTAAAATCCGTCATCTAGTGAATCATAATCTGAAATATAGGCATGTAGAACCCTACTCAAGCATGCCCAACATTACCCAACATTACATTAAATCCTTGTCTATAATGGGAGACAAGACTTAAGAGAATGCTTGAAAAATGAAAAGCATTGTCTCCTTTTTTTTTCTCCACCATCAACTTCACACCACCTATTCTCCTAACCCTCATCCTAACACTCCACAACCAGATCTGAAACTTCACTCTTACACACACAAATTAGAGAGAGAGAGAGAGAGGTTAGAGGGAGAAAGAAATAAAACAAGAAAAGAAGAGAAGGAAGAAGAAGGAGCATTGTAGGTGGAGGATCTTGCCTAACTTATGTCCTTCACCATGTAAGGAACATCTAAAATAATTTTATTTCTGTTTCAATATCTTCACAACACATATTCACATGTTCTTAAACTATAAACTTCAACAAACATGTCTCCATTCATGCATGCATAGATCTAAGCAAGTAACAACCATCAAAGTGTCAAAATCCGTAGGTTGATATTGAACAGAATACAAATCAAACTTAAACTCGTTATTTTAGTGTGAAAATAATATATATAGTACCTCTGCATGTCTATAACTAGTATATAAAATTTTGTCAGATTCTAATGTGTCGTTTGTTAATGAAATCATACACTAAAACATGATTCTGGACACACCGAATCTGCATGTCCCAATGTTTGAGTCTTAAAATGTAACTTAAAGGATTAATGAAGACAAGCCCTTTTACCACAATAAACGTAAATGAGTATAGAGAATGTTAGGCTCTGGAATAAACTTATTTCATTCTGTTAAGATGGATTTATGCATTGTTACTTTTGTTGTCTCGAAATATGACACATTCTGGAAAAACATGATTTTGGGTATCTTAAACTCAGTTTTAGACTTCGACCTACAAGGACGTAAAGTTATTAGACTCGTAAAGGAATATACAAAAACTAAGCACGCCTTAAAATATGATGTTTTTAATTTATTATGATTTTTAAAAGTTCGTTCTATAATCTGGAAAAAACGAGATTAATGAGTGTAATAGTTTTACTAGTGAAAACTTGTCATCTTCATAAAAGGCTTTTGAAACTATACTTACTAACATTTTTAACATCCCAACTTTTAATATGTTAAAATAATAGGAAAATAGAGCACTTTAGACTTTCGAATCTTGGAGATACGATTTGTTAAAAACATTTCCCACCTAATAACATATTAAGACTCGTGTTTGGACATATTTTGTTAAACTGTAAATTAGTACAACTTAGAGACCTTTTTAGGCTTTGTCCCTATGAATACTAAAGTTAGAGGACATCTCAAGGAATCCAACGCCACCAACCACTTATCAAAATGATTAGTAACGAGAGAGATACGACAATTTAAAATTTCTGTTTCGGACTGAAAAATCGTGAAGGGTAGTTAGGTTAATATAACTTGCTTAATCTCATTGCATGTATGCTTATTGACTAAACCAAACAATAAATGAATTAATAAATCATTCATATACATTCTGGTCTTATGCTAAATCATATTTATAGACTATAGACCGGGATGAGCTAGTTAACGGAAGTTAACATAATAGAAACCGTATGAAACAAGTAATGTGAAACAAGAAAGTTAAGAACCGACTTGGATACATTAGTAATCGATATTTTATACATATTGTAGACTCGGAATTTGTAGAAGAGGCGTTGTAATCGCTCCCTAAGCAACCTTGTGAGGTAAGGGAAAACACTAATCTGTACACTATTCTTGAACTATTGAGTTTTGTTCCGAATGTTGTAATATTTAATATGCTTGTAATGATTGTTGTTATTAGTTGGAATTATTGTGATGAAATGAATATTGAAAATGATTGATGTTGTCCAATCTTTTGAAAATGGAATCGTGTTTGAAATGAAATGAAGGACTTATGATTTTAAGAGTTTTGAAAACTAAAACCGTTTGATCTTTTGTACAAGTTATGGAAATGTTTAATTTCAAGAAAATGGATTTAATTGTTTAGAAAGGTTTTGATATTGGTTCTGAAACGGTTTTGGTAGAGGGGTAGGTTGTCCCAAATAAGGGACCTCCTATATAGATCTTTTGGTGGGGGTTAGTTGATCGAGACCTCGTCCTCTTATCTTCCTCCTTGGGGTTGGCCCTTGGAGGGGTGTGCACACTTGAGATGTTTGGACAGTTTAGTACATGGTATGGGGAACCTCGTCTTATCCGGACTAGGACGAGGGGACCCTCTCCATACGGCCTCTATCCAAGTATACCGATGATTGAAACTTATCGAAAGAAATGTTTTCTTTCGAATGAAAATGTATTGGAAGAAATGTGGTTTTGAAAATGTTGGAAACTTATGGAAATAAATGTTTTCTTTAAAACGGAAAATGTATTTGAAGGAATGTGATTCGAAAAGTTTGGAAACACTCATGATTTCTTATTGACTATATGAAATATCACATGTTGTTATTGAAAATTCTTATATCTCATACATTGTTTTGAAAATGTAATTCAAGTTAGTATTGTACAACTTACCAATTCTTCTTTTCGGATTGTTTACCTTACTCAACATTATTGTTGACCCTTCTTTTGTTTCGTCCTTGATTGGACCTGCGATGACCACAAACTGTGTGAGCAAATCGTATGACAGGTACTTGTGGAAAGTAGAGTCGAAAACTCTTGGGGAGAGCGCGCTATCATGGAATATTTGAAGTTTAAACTTTAAAAACATTTGATGGTTTTTTTTACTTATAACTTTGATTTGTTTCCGCTAAATTTGGAATGTTGTAATCGGATTTTATCACCTTGGTGTTTATTCATATGGACGTTTATCCTTTTTGTTTTAAATCATGGTTCTATTATCCTATTTGATTACATTGTGGCACACCCATTATCCTATTTTAAATGAAATTGGAGTTTTTAAACTAAGAGGATATTGGGGGTGTTACAATAATCCCACATTAATCCTAGTACACTACTCGCTAATCATCATGAAACATATAAGAACAACAATAATAGCACAAACTTGGACAAACGTGATGATTTAGAAAGGTAATTAATAAACTTAATGAAAGATTAATAAATAATTAAAGAGATATTAGGATTTGAAGTGCTCCTAGGGTTTTCCTGTAGAGATCTTGTCCTAGCACGTCTTCGTTCTTCCTTTCTTCTTGAGGTTTCCTCCTACGTTTCCTACGTAGGGCTGGTGTTCGAATTGTTCTCTCCTAATTGTTCTTTTTCGATCTGCGGAGTTGGGTAATTCACGAAGGAGACCTAGTAAACAAATTCTAGATGAGGGCAATAGGAATACTCTTCGGACGTAGGTGATGACGAGCAAGAGAAGCAGCGGTCAGACATGATTATAGTTGGTAAATTATGGGTGTCAAAGGCAATAAACGTATTTTTCTGGTGAATAACGAAACATAGACAAGTAGAATTACTCCTGATAAACAATTAGATGTTTGTAAATTAGCGGAATTGGTGAATAACGAAACTGTTAACCAAATAACTAATATTCCATTGCCAAGTAATGATATTCCAGATACCCTTCTTTGGGGATTGTCTGTAGATGAAATTTTTTCTACCAAAACAGCTACATGGTTAACACAAGGTTTGCTCGACCAAAACCATAAACTTGATAAGTGTGAATTTTTCTGGATTTGGAACTTGAATATTCCTTCAAAGCTAAAATTTGTTATTTGGAAAACTTGTGTTGACGGCCTACCTAAAAAAGATAGGCTTCTTAAAAGTCATATTAATGTCCCACCTCATTGTATTTTGTGTAACCATGCATTATTCTGAAAATAGAGAGCATTTCTTTTTCGAATGCCTCTTGATTGGCTCAGTTATTCAACACATGAACATTACGAGCTTTAACTCTTGTTTGCAAATTTATGATAGCCTTTCTAGTCAAAGTTTTTTGATGAAAATTAATCATCTAAAAGATTTAATTCCAAAAAAGGATTTTTTTAAGATTATCTTTATTTGATGGAATACTTGGTTTTATAGAAACGACAGTATCTTTAATAATGTTCATATCAATATCAGCAATCTTATTACTTTATGTAATAATAACATTAAAATCTGGAATGAGACTAGACATAAGGATATCAACAACCCTGATATAGACAAATCCGTTAGCAACAATGTTAATAAAAAAGAAATTTGGTGGGAAAAACCTATAAGCGGTTTTCTAAAGCTAAATTTTGACGGGTCCAACATAGATGAAAATAACGCTGCTTTAGG
This sequence comes from Heliosperma pusillum, assembly GCA_022085475.1. Taxonomy (NCBI): domain Eukaryota; kingdom Viridiplantae; phylum Streptophyta; class Magnoliopsida; order Caryophyllales; family Caryophyllaceae; genus Heliosperma; species Heliosperma pusillum. The sequence goes on from JAIUZE010070190.1 coordinate 97,240, forward strand.
TTATTGTATTAGAGATCATAATGGGAAAGTTGTCTTGTCAGGAGCAAAGAAATGCGGATCTAATAGTATACTTGTTGCAGAAGCACTCGCTCTGAAAGAAGGCGTTTTAGCAGCTAAATACTTAGGAATTTCAAAATTGATTGGTGAATGTGATAATTTATGTGTTATCAACTCAATTTGTGGTAACTGGCAAATTCCGTGAGAAATATCAAGTATTATCAAAGATGTGAGGCTAGACCTTCATTTTTTCGAGGAAGTGATTTTAAATCACTGCTTTCGTGAGGCCAACAAAGTTGCGGACTTTATGGTCTCTATTGGACATTCTTGTCCAAATCTTTCGAGGTGGTTTGATAGCCGGTGGCTTCAACTCACATCCCTCATTCGAAAGGATGAGATAAATTGATCTTATCATAGAGGATCAACCAAGTTTCCTTACCTAAAAAAAAAACTTTGTTGTTCGTTCTCTAATTTCAAACTCAAAAACTTCTCTCCATCCCATTATCTCTCTTTTACTTCATGCTCCACTTCATACACATCTTTTCAAAGGAAACCAAAAAAATTCGTCCATTTTAACTCAAATCTCCCAAATTCACCCTAAAAATGGCGCCTCAAATCCCTAAACAACCTCACAAACTCCCTAAACCTCTAAATCAACAACAGCAAAAGCCCCAAATCCCTCCAAACCCTACCATCAAACGCAATTGGTCTCTCGCCGATTTCGAGATCGGTAAACCTCTAGGCAAGGGTAAATTCGGCCGAGTTTACCTCGCTCGCGAAATCAAGGTTCGATTACCAAACAAATTCAATTAATTTTCGTATTAGTTCAATTAATTCTTAATCTTTTCTTAATTTTTGCATTTAATTGATTGATTAATTGCACAGAGCAAGTTCATAGTAGCGATTAAGGTGATTTTCAAGGAACAGATTGAGAAGTACAAGCTACATCATCAATTGAGGAGAGAAATGGAGATTCAAATGAGTTTACGTCATCCGAATGTTCTTCGTCTTTTCGGTTGGTTTCATGATACTGATAGAATTTTTTTGGTTCTTGAGTATGCTTTTGGTGGCGAACTTTATAAAGTGCTTCGTCGTTCCGGTTTTCTTCCGGAAAATCAGGCTGCAACGGTATACTTTTTCAAATTTTGGATATTCTTTGCTCTGGATAAGTTTTCATGAAATTTGCTGCGTTTCATTGTAGTTAACCTATTGAAATTTAAATAAGTGCATTTAATTGCGAATGTTGATTAAGAAGCTCGGTGTGATGATTTTGATGTCGATTTTGCTGTTAATTGTGAATGCTGGTTAAGAAGGTCCGTGTGATGATTTTGATGTCGTTTTTGATGTTAATTGCAAATGCTGATTAAGAAGTTCAGTGTGATGATTTTGATGTCGTTTTGCTGTTAATTGCAAACGCTGATTAAGAAGGTCGGGGTGATGATTTTGATGTCGTTTTTGCTGTTAATTGCGATAGCTGATTAAGAAGCTCCGTGTGATGATTTTGATGTTTATTGCAAATGTTGATTAAGAAGTTCAGTGTGATGATTTTGATGTTGTTTTTTCTGTTTCTTGCGAACGCTGATTAAGAAGCTCCGTGTGATGATTGTGATGTCGCTTTTGCTGTTAATTGCGAACGCTGATTAAGAAGCTCCGTGTGATGATTTTGATGTTGTTGTTTATTTATTTTACTAAACGTTGCTGTGGCACGCTTGATATTTTTGTTGAACTCTGCTGCATTTTATTGTACATAGGTCAAACAAGCTATGATTAGCGAGAAAATTTGTACTCTAGAATTGCCAGTGTGAATGAAAAAATTCAGTATAAATTTTTTTGGTGTTGCGTTAATTTCGTCATCTTTATTTACGTTCTAGAACATAATTTGCTGTGCATTGTGAGAATTTATTGCATTCTGTAATTTCTTGCTTAACTTCGATGCAGTTCCTTGTTATGAATCAAAACATCTGCAAATTGGTGCTAGAAAGTATACTCTAAAATTGCTAATGTAATTGAAGTTCAGTGTGCTAACTTTGATGCTTTTGCATTAAAACCATTTTTCTGTCATCAGTATATGTTGATCAAAAACTTGTTTTGTGAACTATCAGATCGGTTATAAATTTTGATACTTGAACAATATAATAGAGCTACAGTGCTGTAATGAGGTGTTGAGACAGGCTATTTAAAATTTTAAAACTATGAAATGAGTTATCAAAGTATAAATTTTGCTACATGAACAATACAATCGAGCTACTGTTTGTAGGTTTTGTAAATGAAGTAGTTGAAAGCGGCTGTTTAAACTATGAAATGATAATGTAGGCACTTTGCTTTTATACACCAGCTTGTTTAGAGAAAGGGAGAGTGAACGAAGTGGGTTTCACAGCTTTCACTAAATAGGCATGGCGTGTACAGTTTACTGTATAATTCTCGGCGTTCTTCTTTGGCGAGTTATAATTCAAATTCAGTGTTGGGATTGGGAACAGCGGGGCGAAGCTAGGCCTAATGGTTCCAGGAAGCTACTTATTGTTCTTAAATTGTTATATTGCTTGTGGATTTCTTACAATGGGTCTCTTCTATCAAATTTGTTGATTTGAGATCACTAATTTCGAACTTCTGTTTGCTGTTTTTGGTGGGCACAGTATATTGCTAGTCTTACAGAGGCGTTGGCCTACTGCCACGGCAAGAATGTCATTCACAGGGACATCAAGCCTGAGAATTTGTTGCTTGATCATGAGGTGCTTACAATGTTAATTGACTGTCCATCTTATACTCTCTCTACTCCATTGGACTTTTTGTGTTAATTTTTGGGTTTGCAACCTTTTAGGGGTATAGAGAAGGTCCAAGTGGATGGAAAAAAGGTCACTTGCTTACAATCCATTGCTTGCTGAAAATGAAGAAAATAACTCAATGGAGCAATCCAAAAAAAATGTTTAAACCACCCCGTGTAAACCAAGAGTTGCTGTATTGTTGACTGACATAGGAACTATTTGCTTATGAATGAAACAGTCAGTATACTCGATGTAATCATCTTGCTGCATATGTAAAGAAATTCCAGCTAAAACCCCTTACATCTTTTTTGAATGTGAGTTAGTTCAAATTTTAATTTTAGCAGTGTAACCCTGGAGTGTTGGTTAAAGTCAAACAAATCTATGATTATACAAATTTTGCAATATGGGTAGCTCAGTGACAAACGACATAGAATTAACTAAGCTATCGATTCATTCATAGGGTCGTCTGAAGATTGCAGATTTTGGTTGGTCGGTTCAGTCAAGGGACAAGAGACACACTATGTGTGGGACTCTTGACTACTTGGCTCCAGAAATGGTTGAGAACAAAGCCCATGATTATGCAATTGACAACTGGACTTTGGGAGTTCTTTGCTATGAGTTCTTGTATGGAGTCCCGCCATTTGAGGCTGAAAGCCAAAGCGATACTTTCAAAAGGTAAGACCAAGTTCAGAGAATACTGATAGTCTGTTATGGACTAGAGATACGCTAATAGGTTGGTTAATAATTTGAAAATGTGGTATGGTTGTGCAGGATTAAGACAATTGATCTGAATTTCCCATCTTCACCAGAAGTTTCATCAGAGGCCAAGAATCTGATCGCTCGGGTAAGTTTAATTTTACAGCGTAGTTTCCCTCAGTTCCTCAAAAGGTTCACTAGTCTTTGGCTCTTGATTATGGTAGGATACATCAAATTGGCTCACTAAAATGGTTGCAATTATTATCATTGTAGAGCAACAATCATTGGATACAATTTTTGACAACACTACTCTTACGGGTCACGTGGAAAAGTTTTTTTGTATCTCTGAGCCTCCTAAACGAACTATTTTTAGGTCATGCTGTTCGTCCTCTACTCATCTTAAAATTCATGGACATGTCAATAACCTTTCCGGATTTCTAAGCATGTAATGATGGTGTTTTGCAGCTTTTGGTAAAAGACTCTTCAAAACGGCTATCCCTCCAAAAGATCCTCGAGCATCCATGGATCATAAGGAACGCAGATCCAACTGGAATCTGCCGTAAATAGATCCTTTTCAATGAATCAACGTGATTAGGAAATTCACTAGTAACTAGCAACTAAATTATGTCAGATGTGTACTGCGTAGTTGGTTGGAACTCAGTTTTCAGATGACGACCTTGTTCATCTTTTAGTAAAAAATGTTAGCTCGGCTGGTATAGCTATGAATTCTCGTCTCCTCGGAGCTGCTGTACTGTACTGTATGTCTGTACCACAAGTATTTCACGCTTTTGATATGGAAACATGCATTTATAAGGTAATGTACATGTATTCCATTAGATTCGTACCACATAGTGGCGTCAGATCCTAAAAAAATAGAGGTTTTTAGTTAAATTTAAAATGCTCTGTATTCAATTTTTCCCCCCCGTAAATTATTACACTATGATACTTGCTAGTTGCTAACCATCTTAAATTTTCATTAGACTTGCTATTCATAATAGAAAGGGAATACGTTGCGCTATTTAACCAACACCATATTTATACAAAATTGCTATATCCCGCCCCTATATTACTCATCCCGCCCCCTAATTTCATTTCACTTTACAATTTTGCCCTTCTCACTAAAACATCTCTCTAAAATCATTTTTTCCGTTAATTCGAAAATGAGTGACGGTAATAAATTTTTCGATTATCTTTATAATTCTCTCAATAATTAGATAACGAACCTCGATTTGCAAACGATTGGAAAGCGCAACAACATTATCGTTATAACGATGAATACAATAATTATCGTTACGGCGAGGAAAGCGGTTATGATGATGGGAACGACAATACGGGTCACGAAAATGACGAGGAGGAACGGAATAACACGGAAAATGAAGATGAAGATTGTCGAAACACCGCAAATGTGACGGTACATTTCGATTTACGAATTTCCATTTTCCGATAGCAATCATTTAAATTTTTACAAAAAAATGCCAATTAAAAAATGTAAAACTTCAAATGGCCATAACTTTACGCCCGGGTGTCCGTTTTCGATGATTTTTTTTTTCAAATCGCTTATCTCGACGAGACGAACGCAATAGTAAAAAAAATTGTTTTCAGTGGCCCATTCGTGTGAAACACACGAATTGCCCTGGGCCGATTCATGTGATTTACACGAATGGGCCTAGGCCAGTTCGTGCAAATCACACGAGTAAGCCTTGGCCCAATCGTGTGATTTACAAGAGCTGACCTAGGCCCATTCGTGTAAACCACATGAATCGGCCCAGGCCAATTCGTGTGTTTCACACGAATGGGCCATTGAAAACAAATTTTTTTTACCATTGCGTTCGTCTCGTCTTGATAAGCGATTTGAAAAAAAAAATCATCGAAAACGGACGCCCGAGCGCAAAGTTATGGCCGTTTGAAGTTTTTCCGTATTTAATCGGTATTTTTTGAAAAAAAGGTCAAATGATTGTTATTAGTTAGCGTTTTTTATATTAGTTATCGTTCAATAATATACAAAAATTAACGTTAAAACGATAATTTTGTTCGTTAACACGTTAATGTTGTTTAATATTTCAATTGTTTTGAAATTAACGTTAAGCGGTTTTATTTTTAAAGCGGTTTTAAAAATCGAATTTTAAAATAACAAAGGGGAAAAAACAAAAGTTGGTGGGTCAAATAATTAACAAAGGGCAAGAAAGTAATTATAGGGGGCGGGATGAGTAAAATGGGGGGCGGGATATAGCAAACCCCTATTTATAACTATAATTGTCGAAATAAAGTCTTGCGAAATCGAGTTTAAAGGTTAAACAAAAGTGTGCTTACATTCTTTCGTACTTGGCGAAATAAGGGAGTTGATAGAGTATACTTTTTTTTTTTGAGGCAAGTCCTTATAGGGCTGAGAAATTTTAGGTCTGGATCGCAAAAATGGACCGGACCGACCGGACCGAACCATTTGGTCTGGACCGAATTTTTTAGGTCCTGTCCTCGGTCCACATTTTTGTAGGTTTTGGTTTTCGGTCCAGTCCGGACCAAGACCAGTTATTTTAGGTCCGGACCGAATATACCGAATTTAATGTATTTTAAGGATAATATTTATAATTTTAGATTAAATTAATAATTACACCCTTTTATAAACCATTTTTCTAAAATAACTCCCTATTGAAAACTTTTTTAATAATTTACTCCCATAAAATATTCTCAGGTAAAAAATTGCACCCAAATGGACCATTCTATTACAATTTCCGTCAAAATTTGAATTTTCTAGTTTGAAGTCTATTTTTTGGATGAAAATGCCCTTCCTCTATCTTATAAACCATTGTTGTCTTCCCCCAATTTCATCCTCTTCATTCACCTTATAAACCATTGTTGTCTTCTCTATCCTACCTAGGGATGGCAGTGGGTCGGGGACCCGACCCGGACCCTTCGGGTTGGACCCTAATGGGGCGGGTATGGGTCTGAATTTTTTAGACCCGAACAGGTATGGGTCGGGTATGGGTCTTAGATAAAAATATCGGGTCCGGGTACGGGTCTAATTTATGGGACCCGAACCCGACCCGTAGACCCGTGTAATCAAAATAATTAAAAAAAAAAGCTTTTAATCTAATAAAACCAAGCTGTTCATTATTTTCTTTCATTTCCAATTCTTTCCTTCTACCCTATAACCCTAAAATCAACTCTAAACTCACTTTCATCAGCCACCATTAATTCACCTCCAAAACTGCATCTATTACTCATCATCTCTCATATATTTTCTCTCGTTTTTGTGTTTGTTTCTTCATCTTCTTCCATTCTCATATCCCCAATCTTCTTTTCCTATGGATATGTTTCTCTTTCATTATTAACCCATTTATCTCTCTTTCTCATTCAATAATTCATATTGAAACAATTGATGATAATGATGAGTGAAAGAAATAGTTGATTAATAAAAGAAATAGAGGTAAAGATCTGATCTTTATGAGGTTAATTTAAATGGTTCATTATTATGAAGTTTAAGCTAGGTTAGTGATGGTGAAGCCATTGAAGAAGCTGTATATGGTGTCAGCGGTGTTGATTAAGATTATTGTCAAGGTGTAATGTTGAGATTTTAATTAATGGAAATTGGAAAGGATTAATGCCATAGTTAAGTGTGTGTGGACTTTGAAATCAATTAGGGAAGTGTACGGTGTTTGTCTTTGATTTTTTAAAGCAAATATGGAATTCTAAAACCCCATAGGAGTGTACTGTAATGTGCGCATCTTTCAAATTAAAAACATTCATTATTTACTCTAGACCCGTGGGTAGACCCGACCCAGACCCAGATTCGTTGGGTATGGGTATGGGTCTGATAATTTTAGACCCTATAGGGTATGGGTCGGGTCCGGGTCCATGGTATGAGGCACGAGTCCGGGTCCGGGTGCTACTAGACCCGACCCATACCCGACCCGTTGCCATCCCTAAGCCTACCTTATAAATCAATGTTGTCTTCTCTCTCCTATATTCTTTTTCATATATCTCAACTCTTATTTCTATTGTAATTTGCACTAAATATAGTATTGATCTGTAGTTGTGTTCATCTTAGTGGTGCGATTTAGGGTTCATCTTTTTCCCCAATTATGTTCATCAGATTTGGGTTTCAAACCCAGAAATTGTACTTACAAAACAACAATACTAGGGTTAGAAACCCAGAAACTTGAATCACAAACACATCAATTAGGGCAATATAATGAATAATATAATACAATTTGTCAAATTAAACCAATTAACCCATAAATAAGGGTTTAAAACATACAAATTAATACAATAAACAAGAGTAGGGGAGGAAACATACACTAACGAGTTTGGAATATTGAGCAATTTGATCGGAACTTTGATATGCATTCAAAAAACGAATTTTTGGGGGAAAATGAGAGAGGGAAATGACTGGGTGAGATGAAGAAATGAGAACCAGAAATGGGAATGTTGGGTTAGTAAAAAAAATAAGGGCATTTGGTCAAAAAATACACATTTTCATCTTAAAGTCCATTTGGGTGCAATTTTTGACCTGAAAATATTTTATGAGAGTAATTTATTAAAAAGTTCTCAAAAGGGAGTTATTTTAGAAAACTCGTTTATAAAAGAGTGTAATTATTAATGTACTCCTAATTTTATGAAATTGTTGGGTAATTTACCTTCAAAAGACAATACAAATGCAATATTAATGACTATTTTAATCAAATGATAGTTTGATTATTTGTTATGTTTAGTTTTGTGAAATAAATTTAATTAGGTTATCCTTCTTATTAACAAATTATATTTTTCGGTCCATTTAAGTCTAAGAAATGGAGCGGACCGAATATTTTGGGTTTGGTCCGGTCCAAGACCAAAATTTTAAGGTCCGGTCTTCGGTCCACAAATTTTATCTTTTCGGTTTTCGGTCCGGTCCGGTCTTAGACTGATGCTCACCCCTAAGTCCTTGTTAAATTCATTATAGGGCATGTGACGCACCCAAATTGAGGAGAGAGTTTACTTTATAAACTCAATGATGTTGCACTATAAAACCAATTGATTATAGAGCTGAGGGTGTAGCCCATTACCTTATAAAGTGATAAACTCTCTCCTATTTTATTGTTGGATTACACTCACATGTGGGACTATTGAGTTTCTTCATAGTCTTAACTTTAATATTTAGTATAAAAATATATTTGTTTAAAAGTTATAAAAATGCTACTATTAAATTTTGTTACGAAAAATTATGAGTATACATAACATAATATTTCATCTTATATTTTAAAAGAATTGAGTGTCTCGAAATGTGAATGAAATTTTGTGTATCATTAAAGGGAGGGAGTACCTTTTTTTTCCCACTCGGAAAATATACTGATCGTTTAAAAAACTTGCTAATACTCACGCTATCCCAATCATTGATTGACCTTTAATTAAAATAACAACACTCGTAAAGAATATAAAAGAAAAACAAATATATGATAGAAATTTTTTTCCCCATTTTTTGGTATTAAATGGGACTAATTTACTTTTTTTTTTAATTTAGTTTAATATAATCCAAAAGCGTTTATATAAAACGTTTTCTAGTCAAGTAATCACCCGACGGTTTAAATAATAATAAAGATGATTAATGATTAATACTCGATAGAAACCATACAAGCTAATTTGCCGAAAATTAAAAACGATCAAACCGTTTTGCTTTTAACCGTCACAAGCTTGTCATCTCTCACAAACTCTCCAACTTGCTCTCCCACTTGTTCCTCGTGATAAGTCAGGAGGTGAAGCTTGTGACGGAAATGAGAATTTGTGGAAAACGATGGGGACTGGGGTTAGAAATTGACATGTAAACAGTTAACCGCATTGATAGAGTCCAAAACGAGTAGAACAAGATGAGAAATTACCAGGCGTTTTCCCACTTACTATAACCAGAAACTTAATCAAATATACCACCAAATTAGTAATGGAGGATGAAACCTCATTTTACGAAGCTTCACCAACACGCCTTCCATTTCCCCCTAAAATGGAGTCCATTAATGGCGATTTCAATCCATTAAACCGCCATTGTCAATGCACTACTACTACTACTACTACTGCTAATTCACTTCCTATCGAAGAACAATCTCCTCTCGTATCGTCATCATCTAACCCTAATTTCTGTAATCATGATCGTATCGATGATAATAATGATAGTAATTGGTGTTCTTGGATGAGGATTGAATCTCGATCGAAATTATTGTTACTCATCGTTTTTTGTGCCATTATCTCTGTTTCTGCTCTTATTCTTCTCAAACGATACGGCACCGTTTTCGTACATAAGGTTCTTTTATTCTTGATTCTCTTTCTTTTCATTTTTTTTTTTACCTAATTTTGATCGTAATTGTTGCTTTATTTGGTTGAATTTCTAGGTTAGATTTAATTTTGATGAATTCAGTTTTTTCTAGATTGATTAATTGACTTTGCTACGTTTTATTTAGATACAAATTTTGATATGTAATCTTGTTTCTATATTAGATTGATTTTGATAATTTGACTTAGTTTGATGGGTTTCTTTAAGGTAGTGAAATGAAACTATATGTAGTAGAATGTTTCGCAAAGGTTGATACGGTTTTTCTAACGTGTGCACTCGTTAATTATCCTAAAATTTACATATTCGGAGATAACCTTATGAAAAATTGTACTAAGCATTTCCAGTTGCAGTAATTTTTGCTGAAGACGGATTATCCGTCTTAAACCTTTGAATGGGCCAAATACTACTACATGGAGTGAATAGGGACAAAAATATTGGCATTTCCCACGCAACTTGCCATGTAATTTGGTATGTAATTGACCCGTCTTAAACTTAAGACGGATAATGTCCGGCTTAAACGAGAATTAGCGTTCCAGTTTTGCCGTGGAAGTCATAAACCTGTAGATGGTAATAGGCATAATTTATTAAATCCGTTGTCGGGCATATATTCTGAAAATATGCAGTTATGATCCATGGGGACTTGAAGTAATGCCCTAGTTACTGTACATTTTTCATGAAAATGTGACACAAGACCTCAGAATATGAGCTATGGTGCGCCTACCTAAGAAGCTTTCCATTGTCAGTTTAGGGCTTACCGGCTTAGTGTAGCTTGCTATTTTGTTGATATAAATGCTTCTTTCTCGCTTGTTACAAATCCGTACTTGCTCGAATACTTCTGTTCGCGCTATTGTTTATGACCTTCATTGAGTTGATCTTTGGTTGTGGCTTGCTGTATAATGATACCATAAGAATGTTTCTACACATAAGGTAGTAAATTGTGATTAGTTATAGGAACTACTCCCTCTATCCCATTTCCTTTTTAGGGGTCCATCCTAAATTAATTGACGCTTTTCTATATTTAGTAAAATAAACAGGGGAACTTCCGAGATTATCCCTTCTTGAATGATATACTCTTGTCCTGAGGGAATTCTAAGGATTAGGTGGTAGTGTGGTACTCAAAGTCAAGAGGTGTCATGACAGTTTTTTTTATTATATCTTATATCTAGCTTCTAATATGTGGGATGAAGGGAGTAGTTCAGATGGTTGCTGATGCTACTCTTGTGCAGGAGTTTGCTTTCGTAGTTTAATGCAATGTTAATTCTATCTATGGATGCTTTTTTTTGCTAGGAGGCGTGTTAGTATCTGTTTCTATTTCTTTTTGCTGTGGAATCTTCTGTCCCATTTGAATCTCGGTTCCATGGGGAACCAGTTATATATTTAGGAATACAAGATAGCCCATGACTTGATGCAATTTAGTGTTGTTCCCTTGTAATTAATACGATAACATTTTTTGCCCTAAGTTCAGTCAGACAGAAATATGATGATAAATATTCAGTGACCTGGGATAAATCCTGCTCATATTCTTTTGTGTTTTGCAGGAACTTATTCCAATAATACACTGGCTTGTTGAAACATTTCGTCCTCCCGTGCTTGCAGCTATTTTGTTTGCTGCAAATGCCTTATTACCCGTCTTACTTTTACCATCTTTGCCGTTCAAGTGGGTGGCTGGAATGACATTTGGCTATGGTTTTGGCTTCTTGCTTATCATGGCTGCAGAAATTGTTGCTGTTTCCTTGCCCTATTTTATAGCTAACCATCTCTTTCTTCACAGACTCAAAGTAAGCAGTTTTTATGTTTTGTAACTTTGTCGTACCATCGTCAAGTTTCACTTTTTGTAGAGGAGGGGATAATATTTACTTTTTTCATGACAACGGCTTTTTTTTATTAATTATTGTGCCAAATCTAGAAATGGCTGGATAACCATCCCAGAGAAGCTTCCATCATTAGACTTGCTGGTGATGGTGATTGGTTTCATCAGTTTCGAGCTGTTGCTCTGATAAGAGTTGCCCCTTTTCCGTACGTGTTATTCAACTATGCTGCTGTTGCGACTGGTGTTGAATATATCCCCTACCTGGCAGGATCCTTGTTAGGCATAGTGCCTGAGACATTTGTTGCCATTTATAGGTAGGTTTTTTTTCCTTTTCTGAGAATCTAATCTAATCTTGTTCCACTTACCAATTTGCAATGTTAGAATTATCTGCATATCTATGATGAAAAAAATTGCATTCCTTTTGAGACCTGAAAAAAATGCCAGTTTAGTTTGTTTCGACAGCGTTACTGTGGATTCTTCGTATATTACTTTGAGAACATGATAAAACTCCAACATTACTATTCGTAGGAGAAGTTTCATGTTGGAAAATTACACTATCCATTTTTATCCTGGCGAGTTATTGACCTGTCTACATATCGATGATATTGTTGTTTATTACACGGATTTCCTGAGCTTGTCAGTAAACATCGGACCTTTTTGTACAAAGATATCTCCTCTATGAGATAAACACACTGAATTCACTTTCGAGACATTGACACTTTGCTATATTTTCTTGTTAATGTTACTCTTACTTGGAAGAGTAGATTCCTGGTTGATCATGGTATACAATCTTGTTTTAAGACTTGATCTCAAAGTTGGTTGTTCGGTATAATCTTTGCTGCGTTTCAGAATGAGGTAGTAGTTACCCTTTGAAACCTTTAATTTGGTCGCTAGACAGTGTTGCGTCCCGATATTTGAGGAATGTCTCTCTTCCGTCCCCCTGATCAGCCTAAATTTAACACACTGCTAAATTTATTACTTCAATGAAGATTAGATAGATTTGCCTCATGGAGTAATAAGTTTGAATGATGCTATATTCGTAATTAACGTATTGTGGTGTTTTCTGCTAGTGGGATTCTGATAAGGACGGTTGCAGAAGCAATGGAAGATCATACTCCAGTTTCGAAACGACAAATACTTTTAGATGCTATTGGCTTTTGTTTGACTCTGGCGGCGACCATTGTTATTGGATTTTACTCGAAAAGGAGGTTGAAACAACTTCAAGAAGATGAGGAACAACCTTGGCAACCATTGTAGTATACGAGTTGAAAAATGGCAAGAGAGTTTCCCTTGCATTTGATTGAAATGTAGGGCAGGTAGATTACGTAAATATTACAATCCACTGTAAATACTTGATCTATCTTTGTGATCCAATTTTGTGTAGTTCTATATACTTCTATGATATGCTGGATTTTACTTCCTAGTTTCATCCAGCGACAATTATGCACATTGGAAGATACCTATATAACTGTACATTAGGAACTGAAGTTGCATTTCCTGCACGAAATGGAGCTGCATTTTGCAGAACTAAAACTAAAACTAAAACCAACAAACCAATTCGCCAAAATGGAGTTGCATTAGGAACTGAAGTTCCAGTTGCACGAAATGGAGTTGCATTTCCATAGTCCTGATGCCTACAAGCTTATTGCTAACAGTCAGGCTCTCGCGCTAGCAACCGCCGTCTGAATTCAGAAAATCGCAAGTCTGTGACTCTATTGTGGAGGATGTTTATGAGGAGGAATCCTTCCTCACACTTCTACCAGCTCGCAACTTTGTTGGTGTTAGAGTCTGGATTGATCTAACCCTTAATTCCGGGGTGCTTTGTGGCTCTCAATGATAAAGAGCATATCCGGGTCTCTTTCTCCTATGAAGGTGTCTTTCAATTCTGCTAGACTTGTGTCAAGATAGGTCACCGGGTTTCTTTTTGCCCTTCTGGTAAAGTGGCTGGAGCTAAGGGAATTAAATCCCGTATGGACGAACTTGATGCCTGTGGTCTTGTGATCTTACATGGCCTTCCTGGGTCTAGTTTTTATGCTCCTGCTATTTGTATCCTACCTTCTCGTTTTAAGTACCAAACTTCGGATATCAATTCGGTCACTGGTTTTGACAGTGTAATTATTGACTCCGGTGGGGCTTTACCTATTTTCTCTTTTGTCCTCATCACCTTTTGATGATGAGGACGAGACTTCTATTTTTAGCACTCCTTTTTCGAATTTCATGGTCTATGAAGATCTCTCGAGAGAGGTCCTTGAAAACCACTGCATAAGTAAGCCCAAATTTAAATCATGTATTCGTTCTTCTTATTTTGAACTCCGGGTTTATGATGGTCTTATATCTTACACTGTTTTTAGGCCTTTTTCCATGAACGACCCAAAGATCCTGATTTAAAATTGAAGGACTTTGTCGGCTTGCGATTCTGAGCTTCCTTGCGTGAGCATTTATGGACTCTGGCCCTTGAAGCGTCCTCGATTGATGTCGACTTATGATGTTTACCGTCTGACTGATGCTTCTCTATTTCTCAGCGATGAAGACACCTCTGCTTCTGGTCTGGTGGCGGGCCACCAGGTATCAAATGAAGACTTTTTGCTGGAATTGTAGGCGTTTGGGTGAGGCGGATGACCCTACAATTCCTTTTTTGGTTCGTTGGGTCTACGCGTTTTTTGTATTCCCGTGTAAGGGTGATTGTATTGGATGTCCACTCAAGACCAAATTACCTCTGAAATAACTTCATATTTTTCCCATCTCCTAGGGCTCCCCCTCACATCAGTGTCCTCCGCTAGATGAACACATCTTACCACTGCTTGACTCGTTGTCACATTCGGGGGTGTAGTTAAGCTCAATTTCGAGTCTCGCTTCAGGTTAGTCAAGTTGGGTTGATTATTTTCCCACGTCTAGGTGTGAGTCCTCGTCATTTAACAAAGATGGTTATAAAATAGTCCTTTATGTGATTGCACCATAAATGGCCTCCTAGGCGACGGATGACCCCGTCTTAAATGAGAATTTATGTATTAACGGTGGTGACTGGAGATATCCTAATATCTCACGTGTGGAGACTGGAGAGTGTACCGTACCTATCAATATTCCATGGCATGATGTCATTGACCATCACCTAACGATGACTACGGCCAATATCAAATCTACTTTGTGAGTTAATTAAACTCCTAATACACTTTCTTCACGCAGACTCTTGCTATCACTACAAAAAGTCATACTTTTGGGAAGATTTAACATTTTAAATAATGTAATAACGAACTAACCAAGCCTAGCGAAGAGGAGTCTAGCTAGTACATTCACAGAGACGGCTTATGGGACAAGGCAGCCACAGGCGTACCCAGAATCAATAGATCGAGTGTGTAATTACTATTTTCTTTTTGGTATGGTTCTAAAAACCGTAAAATGTAATTAAAACAAAATTAAACAATAAAAAGACGTTTGTTGTCTGAAAAGTTGTGGAGTCTTAAAACCCCACTACCCGTAGGCTTAGCTTGTACATAAAGTATTCATGATAAACCCTTTTCCATTACTATCCATGGTTCACAACTCACATTCACTCCTTCCAAATGTTATTTAAAAGTTGACCACTTGACCATTAAGATTCAAGGTCTTCAAAATACCAATATCTAATTCCTAAGCACGTTCTATATAACATCTTCCAAGCACTTTGCAACCTTCATCTCATTAATTCTTCACACCATTAAACTTAAACTATTTTTCTTACCACTAATTAACAAAAAGAATAAATAATGGGGGACGACAATGGCGATGATCTCATGGTTGTAAAAGTAGTACTAGTTGTTATGAAGCATGTAATGTGGCCTTTAGCACTTGCTATTGGAATTCATCTCCTTACCTCAGTGAGCTCGGGGGCCGTTGGGTTTAACTTCCTAGGCATAATAGCAATCGTTGTATCGGTGATGCTATTGATTTTATTTTGTATCGACTGTGCCACCTTTGATGGCGCCGAGGAAGTGTTTCTAGTCGAGAGCGTTTGTTGTGGGGTGCCCTTGTATTTTCTCATGATTGGCTTAGGGTTTTTTGCCCTGGCTGTGAGCCACCCGGGTAAAGGACAGTCTTTACCCGAGATTGCTTATAAGGAGTACGATCTCAAATCGTACTCCAACTGGATGCAAAACAAGGTTAATGATACCGAGCGTTGGGAAAAATATTACAAAAGTAGACTTATTAAGCATCATGTATATATGTCATGATATGACTACTGAGTATAGGCTTGACACACTCGATAAGTTCCACAAAAGACCACTCAACTCTTTCGAGGTATGTTTTTGATTGCTACGAGTTTATATAGGGAAATGATATTTCCACGGGGTGGATTTGACCTGTGGGCTGTGACCCATAGGCTTTGATGTCATGTTAGCTAAACCATCTCAACCAAAACCTTAGGATGATGGTTGAGGCCTAGGTATTATATTCATATCCTATTATATGTGCCCTTTATATATAATTTTCGTTGATTAAATGTGAAGTAGTGTATATTAACTTGTGCTACCTACGTTCATAGGACCATTTGGGTAGACTAATGATGGCTGAAATTATGTAATTGTCAGTGTGGTTGTTGCAAGCCCCCTGAAGCATGTAAATTCAATTATACAAGTCCAACAAATTGGACAAAGCCAGAGAAGTACAACAACTCTAATATGGACTGCTATACATGGAGCAATGATCCAACAACATTATGCTACAATTGCCAATCTTGCAAGGCTGGTTTTGTACAAGATGTCAAGAATCACTGGGATTTTCCGGCTATCGTCGCCGTTGTTGTACTTGCTAAACTCGTTATCGGAACTTTAATATATGGTCTCTGTTATTGTTTCAATCCTGATATGAAATAAGCATAACGTATGTTAGCTTATTTAGATGCTAATAAGTTCTTGTAGATGTTTGTGTTATTCATCTTTTACGTTCAAATTTCGCTATCAAAGATGTGTCGATGTTTTAGTTAGTTAAAACTTTTGGAATATAAAACCCGCATGTGAGTTGTCCCACATTGTTGAAAACATAGAGATTTTACCACTTTATAAACAAGGAGCTAGTCCTCCTTTTGACAATTCGTTTTAGGATGGAACCTCCCTTGTGTTGTAAAGTAGACTGTCTAAAATTAAACTTTAACTTTTCCTTTTGATTATATCTGTACATGTGTGTAGTATCGATTTTGAGTTTTTGACAGTACTAAAACTAAAAAATATTCAGAATTCCTTGTATTGAAATAGTCCAGCGTTGTTATAATCAATGAAATATTTCGTTTCCCAGAAATAGACACTAATTGTTCATCAATAACAATTTAAATTTTACAAAGTCGCAACTGAAAACAATTCAAAGGGTGGTAATGCCACCACTCAATTGGAATACATATCAAAATGCTCCCTCAGTCCAGTTAAACAGTTAGTTAATTTAATTACCGATAATTCGTTGTTCGTCATGATTTCGATTTTCAAAATGTTATAGTAATGGTGAGAATACACAATAAAATATAGTATATTACATATTGGTATTCTATTATAGTTCATATTTGGTATCCTAGTTTCCTAAGAAGTAGAATTGTATTTAGGAAAGAATTGTGGTTAAGGCTAAGCATTGGGTAGTATATAAGTCTGATCATGTATTCGTTATTTGACATCCAAAAAAATAAAATTTATATATTTTGTTATTCACTGTTTATCATGGCATCAGAGAAGTAACGATCCTGACAATTTTTCCAGCTAATTCACCATGACGGACGGTGAGAAGAAACAGGGAGAACATAATGTCTCAAAATACGAGACCATACTGCAGTCTTCCCCATTATACCTACATCCGTCAGACAGTCCTAGTTTGATGCTCACTCAAACTATTTTCAATGGAGATAATTATGATATATGGGCCGACGCCGTTCGTAACGGTCTTGATGAAAAAAATAAATTGGCTTTTGTGGAAGGAACCGTTCAGAAACCCGTCGCCAACACAAGCGGAGGCGATAGTCTTGAGTCGATTGCATGGCGCCAATGCAATGCCATGCTCAAATCGTGGTTTCGCAACGTCATCGACCCTAAACTCCACCAAAGTATTACCTTTTCTGCCACCATCACGGAAATTTGGAACGAGTTGAAGGAGCGATTCTCCGTGGGAAACGCATCACGTGTCCACCAGTTAAAGAACGATCTCAACAATTATAAACAGGGGAAACAATCTGTGGTTGAATATTACACCCAACTCAAAACAATATGGGACGAATTAGCAAATCACAGTCGAGTTTCTCCATGTAATTGCGGCGCTGGTGCGGCTTTGGCTAAAGAACGAGAGGAAGAAAAATTTCACCAATTTCTTATGGGTCTGGACACTACTCTGTACGGTCATATTCGTACAAATTTATTAATGGAGGATACCATTGATGATCATTATTTATATACATATTTTATGCCTCCCTTAGACACATTTAACTCGATTTACCGTCTTTCCTAGCTTATTCTATGCTATTTTAGCTAGAATATCGATTCTGCCGCTTTTGTTATGTTTTAATGCAGATTGGATGCATTTGGAACTTTTTGAGTAGATATGGAGCATGGCGGAGTTGGATCGTAGAAGCTAGGCACGGAAATCGAGGAAGAAAAGAAGAAGAAATGAAGAAAAGTCGAAGAATCAAGCCTAAATGAGGGCTGCTCGACCGAGCAATGGTCTCTTGCTCGATCGAATCGGTGTCATGGCTGCTCGATCGAGCAGAAGTGCCTTGCTCGATCGAGCAAGCTATATTTCGGCGGCTTTTTCGTGTTTTCCTTAATTTTAACCTAATTAGTAGGATCTTTTGTATTATAAAAAGAAAGCTCGTCTTTCTTAATTAGATATACTTTCACATGCTTTCATATGCTTTTTAATACTTTTAAGCTTTAATTCAGAAACCCTAATTTAGTTCGCTTGCCTCCGGATTTATTTCATCAAAGACGATTGTCTTTAGTTCAACTTGTAATCGGTATTCTTCAATCTTTCTTAGTTATTTATTTAATTACCTTCTTGTTCTTTAATTATTCTTTGTTATTCCTTTCATGGTTGTTAATCATGTTTACTTTAATTATTATTGTTGTTGTTTATATTATTATGAGTAGCTAAATTCCTTTCTAGGGTTGAAAGGGGATCTAGGATTGTTAGAAGGGGTAGATTGATTGATTGAATTGCAATTGCATGGTTATCGTTTGATTATCGTTTTAATTCTAGTTGTTTGAATACTGGCCAGGATTAATTAACTAGTCTCGCGAATTAGGATTGACACCGACCGGGTTAAGACTAAGATAGGCTACGATAATTTAATAGAACTCGTTTAATGATAGCGATCACATGTTAAATTGTAGATCTAAAGGGCATAATTGAATCGACCGATCTTGTGACCTTAGATAACTTTATTGCATGATAGTTGATTTTATCCCTATCCCTGAACAATAATCCTAGTGAACCTGAGACCCTAGACTTTTAATCTCATTGTTTTCAACCTTACTAGTTTGTTATTGCTTATTATTAGTTGTTATTATTTGCTATTAGTTATTATTAGTTGTTATTATTTGCTATTAGTTATTGTTATTGTTATTGTTTGCCTTTTATTGTTATTGTTTGCCATTAGTTTAGAATTACCAATCAAAACCCCGAAATTGTTACTTTAGAGACAAACCTAGTTTAACAGATTAGAATACTACCGCCTCCCTGTGGATTCGATACCTTGCTTACCGCTGACTATTAGTTAGTTGTGACTTAGGTTTACTTTGATTAAGGAGACGCGACTTTACCCTTATCAAATTTGGCGCCGTTGCCGGGGAGGCAACAGTTTTCTGTTTGTTTTTACTTAGTTTGTCTTTTCGTCTCAGGGAACCTACGTTCCTTGAGACAGTTCTCATCCTTTTCTTTAGTTTTTGTTTATGCCCAGGTGTTCTAGGTTCGTTCTCGTGCCCTACGATTCCGAACCAGAGAAGACTCTCCGTTCTAGACGAAACTTTTGGAAGGAAATTCAAGAAGCGGAAGACTTGAGTACGCTTGAAACAGTTTACGCCGAATTCATCGCAGAAAAACCATCCTTAGAAGAGGATACACCTGTTTCTGCACCTACTACAACCATGCCTACTCTAGCCAGCCACTCGGAGCCTACTGTTGCATCTATTCCCAAGGGATTTCAACTCCCTACTACGGGTAATAGTACTTTTGAGATCAGATCTTATATCTCTTTGGTGGAGCAAAACATGTTTGGAGGGAGCCCTACTAAGGATCCTGCTAAGCATATGGAGAAATTTACCAACTATTGTTGCTCTATTCCTTTGACGGGTGGGGTGACACAAGATCAGATCAAGTTGGTGTTATTTCCCTTTTCATTACGAGACGGGGCAGAAGATTGGTTGAGTGAGTTAGATATGGCTGCACTTGACATCACCGATTGGAATTCTTTGGCTCTTGCATTCTACAAAAGATATTTTCCGCCACAGAAAACCAATGCCATTAGAAGTCAAATCACAAGTTTCAAACAAGGTCCCCAAGAGAACTTTAATGAGGCCTGGGTTCGCTTCAAAAAGCTTGTCAAGTCTGTTCCACATCATGGTTTTGATACTTGGTTCTTATGCAACCAATTTTATAATGGGTTATATGACGATCAGAGGACATTGCTCGATTCTGCTGCTAATGGGAGATTCCAAAATAACACTACTGATGTCAATGCTTGGAAGCTAATTGATGAGATGGCTACTCACACTGCTGAGTATGGGAATCCTAGGGTAATGTGAGGAGAGGAGGTACGGATAATGCAGTTGCAGCTCAGTTGGAGGCATTAACTGCCAAAATTGCCGAGTTACAAACTTCAAAGTCCTTGGAAAATAAGCAAACGGTTCATGCCATGGTTCAACAAGAGCCAACCTGTGAACGATGTGGTACTATGGGGCATACTGCAGTGGAATGTATGAGTACGGTTGAGCAAGTCCTTGCTTTTCAATCTTTTAAGCAAGGTACACCTTACTCCAATTTTTACAATGAAAGGACAAAAGAGCATCCCAATCTATCCTACCGAAGTCAGAATGTTCTTAATCCTACCCCACCGCCACATCAGCAACAAGGTTCCTCTTATGTGATTCCTCAGAATCGCAATTTCCAAGGTAATTATAACCGTTCCAATCAAGGTGGCCAAAACTTTCAACAACCTCCACCTCCACCACCTCCAAGTAATGATATGGCGGAATTGAAAGCCATGTTGCAGCAGAGTCTTATGATACAACAAAAGCAAGATGCTCAGATCTCACAGTTAATAGCTCATAATAAGATGGTTGATACTCAAATTGCCCAATTGGCAATTCAAAATCCACATAAGCAACCAGGTAATCTTCCTCCTCAAGGACACCCTCCACATGAACAAGCCAATGCTATCACTTTGAGAAGTGGAACCCATTACAAAGGCCCTGAAATGATAAGGGATGAAACTAATGAAAGCTTGGAAGTTGCTGATCAAAGTTCGAAAAAAGGCGAAAAAGGGGCTGAAATAGAGGTTGCTCGATCGAGCAGCACCCCTTGCTCGATCGAGCAACCCAGAAAAATTGCCCAAATTTGTCTCGGGAAGTTTATGAAAGTTACAGTACATCAAAACTCGATCGAGCAATCCATCTGCTCGATCGAGCAACCCCTGATCAGGATGAAAACACCTCCAATTCATCTTCCAAAGCTAGAGAAGCCGAGCCCATTACCATTGCACTTCCTTTTCCGCACCGCCAACATAAATCCAAGCTTAATATGGGTCAACTTACTGTTACAAACATGACTCTACAAATGGGTCAACTTACTGTTACAAACATGACTCTACAAATGGCCGACCGTTCTATTAAACACCCTTTAGGGATTTTAGAAGACGTACCGGTTAGAGTAGGGAAGTTTTTCATACCAGTTGACTTTGTTATCTTAGATATGGCTGAGGACACCCAAATTCCTATCATCTTGGGACGACCATTCCTCCATACTGCGGGGGCTGTTATAGATGTTAAGAATGGGAGACTTACACTAACAGTGGGGGATGATACAATCACTTTCAACTTGGATAATGCCATGAAACATCCCATGTTAGAAGAAACATGTCATAGAGTCGATATTGTTGATTTATCTATTGATGACTGTCTTTCTTTGTGTTTGAATAGGGATCCTCTGGAGATCGCCTTAATTTCCAGCACTGCTGAAGCTGGAAGCTCACTGAATGAAGAAGTAGTTGCAATGGAAAAACTGCTGACAGGAGAGGACTGCAAGTTACAGAAGGTTTATAGCTTAGGTAACCCCTCTAAGGTTACCGAGGTAAAGAAACCTGAACTTAAACCCCTCCCCTCTCATCTTAAATATGTTTTTCTTGATTCCCATGAGATGAATCCTGTAATTGTCAGTGCTAGCCTATCTGAAAGCCAACTTACTGATTTGTTGGTGGTTTTAAAAAGGCACAAAAAGGCTATAGCATTGGCGATTTACAAGGTATTAGTCCTGACTTTTGTATGCACCGTATCCACTTAGAAGAAGACCATAAACCTTGTAGGCAGGGTCAGCGTCGTTTGAACCCCACTATGCAAGAGGTAGTTAGAAAAGAGGTGCAGAAATTGTTAGATGCGGGAATCATATATGCTATTTCTGATTCCAAGTGGGTTAGTCCTGTTCAGGTAATCCCTAAGAAGGGAGGGACTACGGTCGTCACTAATGAGAAAAACGAGCTCATATCTACTAGACTAGTGACTGGGTGGAGGATGTGTATTGATTATAGGAGGCTGAATGTAGCCACTAGGAAAGACCACTTCCCTCTTCCCTACATTGACCAAATGTTAGAGCGTCTAGCGTGTCATAAGTATTTTTGTTATCTAGACGGCTACTCGGGATTCTTTCAAATCCCCATTCATCCTGACGATCAGGAAAAGACTACCTTCACATGCCCTTATGGTGTCTTTGCTTACCGAAGAATGCCTTTTGGGTTATGTAATGCCCCTGCCACCTTTCAACGTTGTATGATGGCTATATTTTCTGATTATATCGAGTCTATTATGGAGGTCTTTATGGATGACTTCAGTGTTTATGGGACCGATTTTGATAGTTGTTTAGCTAATCTGACTAAAGTCTTACAACGTTGTGAGAAGAGTAATCTTGTGTTAAACTGGGAGAAGTGCCACTTCATGGTAACTGAAGGGGTGGTACTTGGTCATTTGGTGTCTGGACGAGGCATCCAAGTGGATAAAGCTAAAGTGGAAGTGGTTGAGCAATTACCGTACCCGGTGAATGTTAAAAGTGTTAGAAGTTTCCTTGGTCATGCGGGGTTCTATCGCCGTTTTATTAAGGATTTTTCGAAAATTGTTCAACCAATGACTAAGCTTCTCCACAAGGATGCCCCGTTTGTCTTTACTGATGAGTGTGTTAAGTCTTTTGACAGGATTAAACAAGCTCTAATCTCAGCTCCTATTATCCAGTCTCCTGATTGGACATTGCCGTTTGAGATAATGTGTGATGCCAGTGACTATGCAGTTGGGGCTGTTTTGGGGCAAAGGAAGGATAAGGTGCTACATGCAGTTTACTATGCCAGTAAACGTTGGATGATGCGCAAGTTAACTATGCTACCACTGAGAAAGAATTACTTGCAGTTGTCTTCGCCTTAGACAAGTTTAGAGCCTATCTTGTGGGTTCTAAGGTGATAGTCTATACTGACCATGCAGCACTGAAATACTTGTTGGCTAAGAAGGAAGCCAAACCTAGGCTTATTCGTTGGATCTTGTTGCTACAAGAATTTGATTTGGAGATCCGGGATAAGTCAGGTGCTGAGAATGTGGTTGCTGACCATTTGTCTCGTCTGAGGTTTGAAGAGGGAGATTCCATCCCCATTGATGATTCGTTTGCTGATGATCATCTCCTTGCCATTACCATGGAAACTCCATGGTTTGCCGATTATGCCAACTTTTTGGTTGGGGGAATTATGCCTCCAGATCAATCCTATCAGCAAAAGAAGAGGTTTCAACATGATGTCAAGAGGTATTTTTGGGATGATCCTTATCTATTCCGGGAATGTGCCGACGGCATTTATCGACGATGTATTCCAGAGGGTGAGGTACATGCCATCCTTTCTCATTGTCACTCTTCTTCATATGGCGGTCATCATGGTCCCTCAAGGACGTTTGCTAAAGTTATGCAGTCGGGTTTTTATTGGCCGACTATTCTTAAGGATGCTACTACTTTTGTCCGTTCTTGTGACGCATGTCAAAGGACGGGTAACATTTCTCAAAGGCATGAGATGCCTCAAACGGGTATTTTGTAAGTTGAGATATTCGATGTTTGGGGTATTGACTACCAAGGGCCATTCCCATCTTTCCATGGTAACCAATACATTCTAGTAGCCGTTGACTATGTCTCCAAATGGGTGGAAGCCATTGCCACTCCCACTTGTGATGCCAAAGCAGTTATCAAACTGTTTCAGAAGATCATTTTCCCACGATTTGGGGTTCCTCGTGCTTTCATTAGCGATGGAGGAAAGCATTTCAATGAACGTCATCTTAATTCTTTATTGAAGAAATATGGTGTTACACATCGTCGGGGGTTAAGTTATCATCCGCAGACAAGTGGTCAGGTAGAGGTTTCTAATAGGGAGATTAAGTCAATCCTTGAGAAAGTCGTGAGTAAATCTAGGAAAGATTGGAGTCGTAAGCTTGATGACACTTTATGGGCTTACCGAACTGCTTTTAAGACTCCAATTGGTGCTTCTCCATACCGGTTAGTCTATGGCAAGGCGTGCCATTTACCGGTAG
Organism: Heliosperma pusillum; assembly: GCA_022085475.1. NCBI lineage: Eukaryota > Viridiplantae > Streptophyta > Magnoliopsida > Caryophyllales > Caryophyllaceae > Heliosperma > Heliosperma pusillum. Next base: position 121,564 of record JAIUZE010070190.1, read on the forward strand.
AACTTGAGCATAGGGCTATGTGGGTCATAAAAGAGCTTAATATGAATCCCTCACTGGCGGGTGAGAAACGACTTATGCAGTTGAACGAGCTCGATGAGTTTCGATTGCATGCCTATGATAGTGCTCGGGTTTACAAGGAGAAGACAAAGAAATGGCATGACAAGCATATCATCTAACGGGAATTTAAAATTGGTGATAAAGTATTATTATTTAACTCCCGTTTGCGTTTGTTTCCAGGTAAACTCAAGTCCAGATGGTCGGGACCGTTCACAGTTACCGAGGTGAACAAGTTTGGGTCGGTCACGCTACAAACCGACAAGGGTGAGGTTTTCAAAGTCAATGGTCAACGCTTGAAGATCTATTATGATGGAGCATTTATTGGAGTGATAGAGGCCGTCGACCTTTTCACTCTTGATAAATCCCCATGACTTTGTGGTAACACGGTCGTGCGGGACCGCTATAAACCAGCGCTAACCGGGAGGCAACCCGGCATTTATTTGTATTTCATTTGTAAATTTTATTTCGATTAGCCTAATTATTAATGTCATAGTTTAATTAGATTTAGTTTGGATAGTTAATATAATTGTGCTTTATTGAGTGCGGTGAGGGAGGAGCGATCTAACAATCTTATTGAGTATTTGCAGCTAATACAATGGGAAATCGCTTTAATAATGAAGAAACGAAAAGCAAGAAAGGAGAAAAGAAGAGAAAATTGAGGACAAGCTGACAATCATGGGTTGCTCGACCGAGCAAGTCACTGCTCGATCGAGTTTTTGACACTACCAATATACAGCCACTTCAGCAAACTCAACAAACGGAAAAGTCTAGGTTGCTCGATCGAGCAGACCTGACCTGCTCGATCGAGTCGGGTCCGGTCCGACCGGTCTGGCGGCAGTAAATAGCAGGTTTCCTCATTCTTTTCTCATTCTTCTTTAATTTTTTCAGCATTCTTCTCTCCCTCACCCTTACTCTCTTCATAATACCTCAAGCAAACTCACTCATATCTTCAATTCATCATCAATCTTGCATCAACAATCATTAATTTACTTGTTTTAAGTTCAATTTGTGAAGAAATCGGTGTTCTTGCTCCCTTCCTTTTGCCCAAATTGTGAATCTAGGGTTTGCTTCTTATTTCTTCAATTTTGTGCTTCTAATTTGTTGTTGTTGCTTCCTAGCTTTGTTATTTAGTAATTATTCACTCTTACATTGCTAATTGCTCCGTCTTTCTTGCGTTTTAGACTCAAAATTTGAATTTTTTTTCGAGTTAGGGTTAGCTAATCCGTCTTTTGAGCATTTAGAGTTGTGTTTGTTGTGTTTTATTTACTTTAATTAGCTATGTCTAGGCAAGAAGGAACTAGTAAGCGTCGTAGAGCACCGCGTCTTGTTCGACAACCTGAAGTTGGTGGGTTTGGTGACCCGTTTCGGGCTTCTTCTTCTGGTGCTGCTGGGAGGGGAGATGATGATAATGATGATGATGATGATCAGGCGCAGTAGTGGCCGCTGTTACTACACCCCCATTTTGCAGCTGGTTTGGGGGAAGCTATTGTTTATAAGCTGGTATTATCTATCCTTGTACTTTCTTTTATTGTATTTTCTTTTAGTTATTTTCCCCATTCCCTTTTGTTAGTTGTGTCCTTTAGGTTGCCGATGTTGGTTGATTGTGTGATGTTGTGCTGTTAGCTTCACAATGAGGACACTGTGACATTTAGGTTTGGGGGAGAGTCTTTATTCATGTTGTGTGTTTAGTTTATTTAAAAAGAAAAAATCATAAAAATTGAAAAATTTACAAAATCCAAAAACATGTTTTTTTATTTTATTAGGTCGAGTCTTGGTGAATTGAATAACAATGATGATAATTTGCATTGTTTCTGCATTTGAATCCCAAATAAGTTATCCATGTACATTATTTTGACTTATTATTTTTGAAAACAAAGCTCATAGTACAAGTCTTGACCGTTTTTGACATACCTTATGCTAATTAGATTTGGCGATTTTGTTGGTAAACCACTTAAAATTCTGAGGTCTTTAGAGCTTCCTAGGCCAGGAACATCAATAAACTGGTCTCATTGTTTTTAGGCTTGAGTGTGGTACTCCTTGTGGAATGTGTAACATCAAATTGCATAAGTGTGACATTCGTTTCTTGATACTATACGCGTTCGTTTAATAAGTGCATGATGAAAGGTGGTTCCTTTTTGTTCAAATAAGCCTCACATAGCCAAAAAGACTTGATTTTATACCCTTATTATTGAGTTCTTTATATTTAGCCATTTGAACCTTTTGTAGCCTGTTTTATAACCCATATAATAGCTACATTCCTAGAACTTTCCTACCTTATCGGGACAGTCGCAGTTGCATGTTTTTCTTATCTACTTGTCTACTATGGTTGGGTCGGGATTTCAAAAAGAATATCAATTGGGTGTAGCAAGTATGTTGGCAATTGTGTCATTTATTCCCTTTGTTGAGAAAAGTTGTGAAGCAAAAGAAAAGAAAAAGAAAAGATTTGATTTGAAAAAAAAAAATGAAAAAAAGATGAAAGAAGAGAAAAAGAAAAAAAAAAGAAAGAAAAAAAAATTGTTGCTTCATTGAATTATTCAAGGGAAAATGAAAGGGAATTTACTAGAGTCTAATGCATATTTAGAGAGCAATTTCGATCTCTCTCTTGCGTTGTCAAAGTTTAAGATGATTTCTCTAGTTGGTGTTGGTTTGTGCTAGTCTTGTAGATTTGTTTTGGTACGTGTCGCTGCGACTACCGGTCTTAGCCCCACATTTCCATACGTGCCTTGGCACAATCCATTTCTATACCTTCACCCATTAGCTTTCCTTTTTGTCCTGATTCATGTGCTTTATAGCGAATGCGTATTTGTTGGGGAAATTACTATCACATTAGAATGCATGCATGTTTCATAAGTTGAGTGAGTGTTTCTATTTCTTTCTATCTTCACAAAACTCACCTTTACATAAACTTATGAGTGCATGAGTGAATCCGCGAGAATCCGACAATTTGAGCCTTGCAAGATTGAAAGGTATTTGGTTTTTTCTACACTACGGTATCATGTAAAATCTTGGATTATGAGCTGCGTTTTCTACTTTCCCGTACCTTTGAATTTGTTTTATTGGTACAACTTGGTCATTACTTTGTTATAGATATGGATAGCTTGGGATTTGTATGTGCATTAACATTAGCTTTGAGTTTTTCATTCACCATTTGTATGTTTGTCTTTGTATGTGTCGAGTGCTTTGCTTAGGGACAAGCAAAGGATTGGTTTGGGGGAGTTTGATGATCATTATTTATATACATATTTTATGCCTCCCTTAGACACATTTAACTCGATTTACCGTCTTTCCTAGCTTATTCTATGCTATTTTAGCTAGAATATCGATTCTGCCGCTTTTGTTATGTTTTAATGCAGGTTGGATGCATTTGGAACTTTTTGAGTAGATATGGAGCATGGCGGAGTTGGATCGTAGAAGCTAGGCACGGAAATCGAGGAAGAAAAGAAGAAGAAATGAAGAAAAGTCGAAGAATCAAGCCTAAATGAGGGCTGCTCGACCGAGCAATGGTCTCTTGCTCGATCGAGTCGGTGTCATGGCTGCTCGATCGAGCAGAAGTGCCTTGCTCGATCGAGCAAGCTATATTTCGGCGGCTTTTTCGTGTTTTCCTTAATTTTAACCTAATTAGTAGGATCTTTTGTATTATAAAAAGAAAGTTCGTCTTTCTTAATTAGATATACTTTCACATGCTTTCATATGCTTTTTAATACTTTTAAGCTTTAATTCAGAAACCCTAATTTAGTTCGCTTGCCTCCGGATTTATTTCATCAAAGACGATTGTCTTTAGTTCAACTTGTAATTGGTATTCTTCAATCTTTCTTAGTTATTTATTTAATTACCTTCTTGTTCTTTAATTATTCTTTGTTATTCCTTTCATTGTTGTTAATCATGTTTACTTTAATTATTATTGTTGTTGTTTATATTATTATGAGTAGCTAAATTCCTTTCTAGGGTTGAAAGGGGATCTAGGATTGTTAGAAGGGGTAGATTGATTGATTGAATTGCAATTGCATGGTTATCGTTTGATTATCGTTTTAATTCTAGTTGTTTGATTACTGGTCAGGATTAATTAACTAGTCTCGCGAATTAGGATTGACACCGACCGGGTTAAGACTAAGATAGGCTACGATAATTTAATAGAACTCGTTTAATGATAGCGATCACATGTTAAATTGTAGATCTAAAGGGCATAATTGAATCGACCGATCTTGTGACCTTAGATAACTTTATTGCATGATAGTTGATTTTATCCCTATCCCTGAACAATAATCCTAGTGAACCTGAGACCCTAGACTTTTAATCTCATTGTTTTCAACCTTACTAGTTTGTTATTGCTTATTATTAGTTGTTATTATTTGCTATTAGTTATTATTAGTTGTTATTATTTGCTATTAGTTATTGTTATTGTTATTGTTATTGTTTGCCTTTTATTGTTATTGTTTGCCATTAGTTTAGAATTACCAATCAAAACCCCGAAATTGTTACTTTAGAGACAAACCTAGTTTAACAGATTAGAATAATACCGCTTCCCTGTGGATTCGATACCTTGCTTACCGCTGACTATTAGTTAGTTGTGACTTAGGTTTACTTTGATTAAGGAGACGCGACTTTACCCTTATCAACCATTACGTCCCTTAGTCGTGCTTATGCTATTGTCTTACGCGAGGAACGCCACAACACTGTCACGAGAGGAAAAGAAGAGCAGAGTGAGGCGGCTATGGCGGTAAAATATAATAGCGCACAAAGAAGGGGACGAGGGAGCATGCCACATAAAGACCCTAGTGAACCCACTCCGACACCACCGCACTGCACTTACTGCGACAAGGACTATCATACCGAAGAGTTTTGCTATCAGAAACATGGTTTTCCTTCTAGGGGTCGCGGACGAGGTCGTGGACGACGGGGTGGACGTGGTGGAGGACGTGGTGGACGAGGATTCCACACACAGGCTGCTAATGCAGCGGTGCTCGAGACAGAGAGGCGCGCCTGCTTCATCCATCCACGGACTCACTGCGGATGATATGATAAAGCTACGTAGCCTATGGAGACACAGACGTGAAGGCAGTCAATCATTAACAGGTATACAGAATAATGTTATAGGTGATTGGATACTTGATAGCGGTGCCTCACACCACATGACAGGCCGCTACGATTTACTCGAGAAACGATGGAAAAGTGCACCATCGCGAGTCGGATTACCAGACGAAAAGTACATTGTTGCATCTGAACATGGACAAGTTATATTATATTAGATAATAATTTTATTCTTAAAGATGTGCTATATGTCCCAAATCTGAATTGCGATTTAATTTCCATCAAGCAGTTAATCGAAGAAAACAATTGTGTAGTGACTTTTAACAAAAAAATTTGTATTGTGCAGGACCAATCTATGACGATGCAGATTGGACGGGGTGAGCATCGTGACAGGGTTTATTATTTGAAGACTGAGCATGAGGATCGTGTAGCAAGAACTCGACTGGCTGGCGATGCTCGATTAAGACTCGGTCACCCGTCTAATAGTACTTTACCTTATTTTTCGTCTTTAGTTGGGAATAATTTATCTTTGACTGATAGTTTTGTTTGTGATTCTTGTTGTCGTGCAAAACAAACTCGATCGACTTTTGGTATTAATAATAAAAGAAGTAGTGATTTATTTGCCTTAATTCATTGTGACATTTGGGGCCCTATAGAGCGTCTAGTTTGTCTAGGGCACATTATTTCCTGACCATCGTTGATGATTGTACCAGGGGAGTTTGGGTGCATCTAATGAAAGATAAAAGAGAAGTAGGCGCCTTGATGAAAAATTTTGTCCAAATGACCATTACCCAATTTGGAAAGCAAGTCAAAATAATACAAAGCGATAATGGAACCGAATTTCTTTCAGGGGACATGAAAGACTATTATTATAATGCCAATGGAATACTTATCCAAACTAGTAATGTTGATACCCCTCAACAAAATGGAAGGGTGGAACGGAAACATCGACATCTCTTGGAGAAGGCTCGTGCCCTTCGTTTTCAATCTGGTCTACCTTTGCGGTTTTGGGGGGAATGTGTCTTATCCGCGGCTTATTTGATTAATAGAACCCCAACTCATGTCCTTAATGGTCGAACTCCTTATGAGATTTTGTATGATTCTAAACCACGTCTTGATGAACTTCGTGTATTAGGGTGCCTGTGTTACGCACATAACAAAGATAGACCCAAAGACAAATTTGGGGAGCGAGGTGCAAGGTGTGTTTTTATAGGATATCCGTAAGGGAAGAAAGGATGACGGTTATATGACTTAAAAAGTAGAACGTTTCTGGTTTCCCGAGACGTAATTTTCTACGAACACGTTTTTCCACTTGCGGATATATAGGAGTGAGGCGGATGGACAAGGACACGGTTTAAAAGACCTGGTTTTTGAACAGACCGAGATACCTCCTACTCCCGAAGTTATTGATATACCTTCTGATAATTGTGATGTGCGACCAATAGAAGAACCAATTGCACCAATTGCGGAAGACAATCATATGTCCCCTGGTTCCCATCACACGGATAATGGGGACGAATGTTCAGAGAAACAACATGTAGCAAATGAAACAATTAATCCCAAAGAAGAGATGGGACGTGGTTTTAGACAAAAATTCGAACCTTTCTGGAAGAAGGACTATGTTTGCAAGCCCTCAAGAATAATAAACCCCCCTCAAAATGCTCATTCGGTTCCGTCTACATCTTCTAAGAAAGGTACTCGCTATCCTTTAATTAATTATATCACTACTAGTTATTTTTCTCCGTCTCACAGGTCTTCTATGGCAAATATCGACAATGTCAAAGAGCCGAATAATTACTTCGAGGCAGCTCAAATTGTTAATTAAGATTGTTTTTGGGTAAATTTGGTAGAAAAGAAAAAAGAGATAAGAGCGAGAGAGTGTGCGTGCCTGTCTATGTCGTCTAATGGTAGTGTTGGTCTTTTAAAATAAAAAGTTGACGATATATCGTAGCTTAAGACGATTATAAATATGAATTCTTGTTTAAGACAGTGTATTCGTTGCAAGCTAAAAACGATTCAAATAGTATGAATATAAGATATCTTATATATAACTAGTTCTGTTACCCGTGAATTTCACGGATTTTTTTTGTTGGTGGTATTTGTGGTGGCGTAATTACATCTTCATTAGCGCATATTTGTTGTTGGATTGTAAAGATACATTTTTGTTCAGCTTATATTAGTGCTAAACATCTTAAGTAACGTTGTTGTGAAGTCCATAAACCTATAATAATGATCGTCAAGCAGAAAGTTAGTATTTTACTTGTATGTATATGATATCGTACATACAAAAAGGGAAACAAAAACTCTTTATCAAGCTCCATCATAAACCATAGTCATAGTCTCAAATATGGATTTTTAGGAACTTTTTTTTATACCATTCTTATTGATAATAAGACTCCATTAGTCTCATTCCCTATTATATCATCAAGAAATAAAGATATTAGAATTAATCCCAACGCAATACGGAGTACATAGTAACTTCTAAGAAAAATAGTGTAGTTATCATTTACCATAGTAACTTTTTTTTTATACGGATATGAAAGTATATGTTGTTCTTCTAAATGCAAATCATAAGTCCAAGTATAATCTCTTATCATTGTACCAAAACAAAACAAAAACCATTAAATACAAAAAATGAGAGAATGAGATGAAGATTGCACAAGTAAATAAATAAAAAACTAATAGCGTAAAAATAAATTGTAAATACACTAGTACTTGTCAACGTGTCAATTGTTGGCATGAGACATAAGTTATTATTCAAGGTTAGAAAGAAAAATTGAAGTTGGAATATATTGATAAGTAATAAAATTGAGTTAAAAAAAATTTAGTAAATAAATAAAGTAGTCAAAATGAGAGAAATGAAGAGGCTTGAACTTCCTTATAGTTATTTGTCAGACGATAATAACAAAAGTTAGTAATGAAGAGGTAATAATGAGCATCAATTAAGATATTTAATTTCAAATTTTAGTTTTTTTATTGTGTCAAGGTATACAAAAAGACAAGAGAAAATGAAAGTACAAGTAGATTTCTTATTATTTTTTGTTAATTATAGAAGTGATATGTGGCAAGAAGATGAGAGGTGACACGTGTCACTTTAATGGAGGCTCAACAAGCCTTTTTATATTATTGTAAGATATATACTCAAATAAATTGGTGTTTAACTCATTTTAACGTTAAGATGGATATTTCCATTTTATCAGGGTGTACTGATTTCAAATAAACCTGTACTCAAACGATTACACTTAGGGCATGTTTGACCCAACTTTACAAAAATGCTTATGCTTTTCGGAATGAGCTTTTAAAGAAGATGCTTCTTTAAAAAAATGTAGTTGTTTGGTTATCATTATTCTCAAAAGTAGCTTTTTTTACACGAACTAATGAAAAATGAACAAATTTTTATTAAATAGTATATTAAAATGGGTCTCCATTTGTAGAGAATGAAAAAATATTTATTTAATTTTATTAAAATGTTTGCACATATTACTTTGTCATTTAAATATTAAATACCTTAAAAGTATAAGAACAACTCCAATGGTTGCATTAAGGGACCTGCTTGCAAATACCGAAAATTTTCAAGCAGTATGCTCACCATTGGAGCACAAAATTATGTTCCTGCTTGCAAGCGAGTGTAGCTTTGTCAAGTTACGTAGCTTGACTTTCAAAATAAATAAACTAAGTAATTAAATAATTTATATTAGATTATTTATTAGTCATGTGGGACCTTGTAAGCTACATCAATTGTAGTTTACCATTTGAGAATGTTGTAGTTTTAAGATATTATTGCTTGGAAAAAGTATGTGTCAAGGCAAGCTACATGACTTTGTGGCTTGCCATTGAAGTTGTTCTAAGCAGAAGCTTTTCTACTTTTGAGGGGTAAAAAATGATTTTGGACTTTTTAAAAGTAGTTTTTAACTTATAAAACTTATGGGTTTGACCTAATTTAAACTTTTAGAAACTAAAAGCATTTTTAAAAGTTATGTCAAACACATATTTAGCTTGTCCATCACACTTACAGTTTTTTTTTTTTTTTTTTGAACTACACATGTCTCTCTGGTCGGTAGCCATGTGAATTGATGATAATGAAAATGAAGTGATATTTGCCCCCCATAACAAGTGCGTGACCTCCTTGCCATAAATGGATATTGTCTCTTTCGTCCTTCATCTTAGTCTGTCCGTCGCACTTTAGGCTAGTCAAACGATTAGGGATGTCATGTGACGGGACAATGGGCTAAGGACATAACACTTCTCTTCTTCCACTAAATCTCATCGAGGACATAGTTCTCCTAGACCTCTCACAAAGAGTAAATAGGAAGATAAATAAGAAAGAAAATGTGTCACTCACTTACTCTTTGTGAGAAGTATTCAGTCGAAGATGGATAATATCCGTCTTCAATCAAATAGACTACTCTTCTTCAGTGTTAGGTTAGGGAATCATTGGTCTGAGCTCGGCTGTGTTAGTGGCAAGCCTCACAGGGTCCGCTTTTTTTTTTTTAAGTGGTGGAATTGAGTCGGTCCAAGGGACAGCCGACACTAGCCCGACCCTGGAAAGGACGCGGACTGTGAATAACGGGAAAGAAACCCATTTAAGAAAAAAAAAACTTGAGAAATTGAGCTCAAATTTTGCAGTTCTGAAGAACAAGTTGTTGATATAATGACAAAGCCATTGAAGATTGAATTATTTGAAAAGTTCTAAGCTATGTTTGGAATAGTGAAATTTGATAGCGAAAATAATACTATTAAAGTTTGAGGGGGAGTGAAGAAAATCAAAATTAAAAGTTATATTTAGTTAATAGTAAATTTAATCGTCATTTACTTTTTTTAGACTAATGGTAATGATTTGTTTAATGATAATAATTACATACTAATTTAGCAAACATATAGGGTTATTATCATTCCTTGTAAAGTATAAATAGGTTGTAGATTTCATTATCATTTAATCGTGATATAATACAGTATAGTTTCTTATATATTGTCTATATTTATTGGTGTTGAAATTAGCAAGTTCCTACTACTACAACGGGTATGTACATATATGCATGCATCACTTAAGTTTTAATGAATTTCAATTATGGAAACTATTACGAGAAAAGGTGGATGTAATACTTAAGGAATACAAACCAAGGATAAAATGTGTCGTTTTGTAAGCAAGTGAAACCCTACAAATCATAAGCTTAGAAAATGGACCTTAAAAAGAGACGTGAATCATAAATGAAAAAGTGAAAACGCCAAGAACTAAAATGATACTATTTCTTGCAACTCACAAACATTCAAATTTTCATTCATCAATTATCGTCTTCTTCTTCTTCTTCTTCTTCTCACTGGTAGCTGCTCTTCTGGCCTTTTGTCATCATTATTTCTCTTTTGCCATCATTGTTATCATTTACTACTCCGATCCTTAGAGAGGTCCCAAATTTAGAAATTTTTATTTTTAAACTTTTTAAATTACAAAACAAGTTGGCGTAAAAAAAATATCCTTATAGTTGGACGGGGTGCAGTAAAATCAGCAAATAAGATAACAATAAGACTAAACGTTAATAAAAGGATTACATAATTATAAGTACGGTTTTTTTAGGTGTGCTCACGAACAGCTTAAAATAAATGGATTTTTTATACTCCACGAAAAACTAAGGTTTTAAATATGAATGTCTAATTATTGTACTTTATTTTAAGGTTTGGATCGAATTTGATGACTAAAATTGGCCTTAGAAACCCCCTTGTGAGCTCATTGAACAAACGTACGTAATGATTTTAAAATGGACATATTAGAAAAGAACCTTATGAAATATTGGAATATCTAATCATCTTTCTAATTTTGCATGGGTATTTTTTAATACATCCAATTTTGGATCATTAACATATGTCTTGTGAACACATGCATGTTTAAAAATACATTGGACCTATTATGACTCATTTATGATAAAATACTTTTTCGTTTGAAATCAAGACTAAGACTGAGAAATATTACTCATTTATGATATAATGTGACCATTATTTGATACTTTCGCTGTAATTTTTGGACTACTATATTTTTGTAAAACTAAAGTCACCTCGAAAAACAAAAACGTCACATAAACAAAAACGGAGGGAGTAAAAAGTTATCAAATAATTTTCTAATAAAGGTGAATAATTTTAAGTGTAAACTGCTAGTGTAACACCCGTGAAAATTCACGGGATTGTTTTTAATTTTTAGAAATTTAATTTATTTACTAAATTTGTAAATGAATGTATATATACATATATAGATGTGCGGTCGTTGTTCGTATATATAAGCTTACCTTTTCAACTACGTTTTATAAAAAAATATCCCGTATCTATTACCGTAAGTAATATTGTTGATTTATCTATTACCGTAGGTAATATTTAGCTGCAACATTTCATCATTAAATGGTCATATTTTATTACAAAATGGCAATATTTTCTCATTTTAATTACAATTGGAAAAGATGGATTTGAAATAAGATTTGCCACCTTTATTGGTTTGTCCTACCATAAAACAGGATTATATGGCGTTAATTGTTTTGTATAATTATTTAATTAATTTATCTACTCGTACTATCTAGGGAAAAAGGATCGGATGTAATAACTCATACCTTTTTATTTTTTTTGAGTTTACACATATTTTTTTCAAGTATATACAATTTGCAAGTTATATAATAATTTTTTAATGGAAAAAACTCAAAATTAATTTAATTTATAAGTATAGTTTTTGAGCATTGTAATATTTTTTTAGCTTAATATTTACATGCTCAAAAACTTTATTATAAAAACTCAAATTCTTTAACATAAAACTTTAAAAAAAATTCATAAAACTCAGAAATTACATAATTAAATATACTACCTCTAAGGCTCTAATATACTCCGTATATACTACCCAAACGAGAGAGAAAAAAGAGGTAAATGCTGCTCACATAGTCTCAGACTCACAGTCTTCATTCCACGCACTAACGAAATTATGCTAAAAATGCGCAGAAACTTGAAACACATGATCCGATTCAATAACTTCTTACTTTACAATCGTCGTCGTCAAAGGTAATTTTCAAATACTTGTATATGTAAGTCAATGTTACAACAATATTATTCTAGTAAACCATTCTCTTTTTCTATATATATATATATATAGAAATGGATCTATGATATGAAGCAGCTCATAACCATCGGTTGATGATGTTTTTCCCATTACTTTCGACGCTTAACTTGTTTTTTTCTTGGTTATTTCAATGTTGACGGGTTTTTATTTGAACACTGATTATGAGTATAGCCCTTTAGCTTTATCATCCCGCAATAATTCTTGTGTGAGACTGTCTCACAGTGTAAAATAACTCACTTTTTTTATAAGAAAGTACTCTTGTATTAACAGCAATAAAAAATGTTTTTTTTTTCTAAAAGAGATCGAATCATCATCTCACGATGTGAGACCGTCTTATTTTATAATTTATGATAATCCAGAATAACTACAACGCTACAAGCTTACACGTAGTTGATCAGTAGAATATATGATGCAAACTTGACTAACTCAATTTTGCCATTACAGGAAGAGATTATTATCATCATCATCATCATTATCATTATCAGAAGTGAAGAAGTTGAAAACAAACATGTTGATGAAGAAGAACTTGGAACTGTTTATAATGAATAAAGATATATTAATGAAGAATTCCAAGTTGAAAGAAGAAGCTACTCGTCTTAATGAAGAGAACAAGGTGTTATTGTCTCATCTTCAAAAATTGGCATCACTCTATTATACGTGAAATGTGTCAAAAGCTAAGGTTAAGATCGATAAATATGCTCTTGTTGATTTTATCTATTATTAGTCCATAATTAAGGACGCCCTCGTGCCAATTAAAATTAAAGGGCAAAATCGAGATTGAGGTTTAAATATGAATAGTGGATTAGTCTAGATTATTTAGGGATCTATGTATGCCCGACTTTCAATTACTTTTGTTTGTATTGTTCAATAATGAGCACTTAAATTAGCTTGCTTCTACAAAAATGATTTTAAGTTTTAATGAAATGTCTCCAAACTTGAATGAAGTCTAAATCTAAGGCGTTATTCTTTTGGATTTAAAGTCACCCCATTTAGGTTCAGCTTATATCCTATAAATTCAGTTTAGAAAAGTTCAGCAAAATTAAGTTCAGTTCAATTTAGCTTTTATAAGTTCAATTTAGTTCAGCTCTCATAAATTCAGCAAAATAAGTTCAGTTCAGAAATTTTAACTTAAATTTTATTAAGTTATTTGTGTTAAACTTGTTAATAACTTATTAATTAATTAAAATTAACATGTTTTATAAAATAAGACGATCCACTTTTATCTATGAAATAAATTATTCATTTAATGTTATTATATGAGTTGTCTCTTCATATATTACTATATTAGACCATTTCACGCTAATTATTGTTAAATTAATTAGTTATATATCATTTATTAATTTATGTCTTCAAGTTAAATTGATGAACATTTCATAGTTATGAAAATGAAGACTTATATTAATCATCCTAAAAAAATTTAAATAACACTAATCTTTGGGGTTAAATGTACAACTATATTTATTAGAAATATATTTGGCCAGGAAGATAGAGATGAAGAAGAAAGAGATGAGGAAAAGGAGTAAATAAAAAAAAATCAAAAAAAAGATGTAATAAGTGATTAACATAATGTGTATGTATAAAGAGAATAATAATAATAAAGTGTATATTTTATTATCTTATTTTGTACCCTCTCCCATCCAAACCAAAGGTTACATGAAAGGTTACATGGGAGGGAGCACAAGTTTTAAGAAAACGTAGAAAAGGGAAGGGTAGTATTGGAATGAAAGTAGAACCGCTTGAGTATTTAATGTTAATTGGGTGGGTGGGGTAATGACATATTGTGTAAATATATATGGTAAATGAGGGTATTTGGTCTTATTTGTTACCCGAAAAGGAATGGGTAGTTTGGTTTGAATGGTCCAAATAAGGTAAGTGTAACCTTTGATTTGGATGTGAGGCAGTATTTTACACCATATATGTTTTTTGTCAATAATATCTTTAAAAAGTAAAGATAATAGTAATAATAATAATAATAATAATAATAATAATAATAATAATAATAATAATAATAATAATAATAATAATAATAATAAAGTTAAGTTAAATTAAATTAATTTAAGTTAAATTCAGATCGTATAAGTTATATTCAGAAAAGTTCAACTTCTATAAACTCAGCTCATATAAGTTCAGTTCAGTTCAGCTCCTATAAGTTCAAAAAAGTTTAGCTCCTATAAGTTCAGTTCAGAAAAATTCAGATCCTATAATTTATTTCAGAAAAGTTCCGCAAAATTCAGCTCAAAAGAACGGGGCCTAATTAAATGGATTGAGATATTGCACGTGTTTGTGATAACGTTAATCCTCTATAATTTAAATGGACTAAACAATAGTCCTTTTCCACTCATTTGTTTACATTTTTTTTGGCACAAAGACCAAGAAGGAAGGAGGCGATATTAATAGTTATTCTCATTATATGACAATTAGACCAAAATGTATGTGAGTGATCACATTATCCGAAAAAACATATACAAAACAGAAAGGAAATAAATATGGTTGAGAATTTTTTGTATTATTTGTAATATATAGGATAAAATATAGACATATGAAATTTTATTTGATTTATCATCATAAATGATATAAAAATATCAAATCTTTATAAATTTAATAATAAGTAACTAAAAATATGAATGTTGCAAAACACGTCTTGATAAATATGATAAAGTATGTTATTGAGAAAAAATAGTAATTATTTAGGGACGTGCTTTTTCACATACGAATTTTACTTTTTCACATACGGTTTTTACAATTTTACCCTTCTCATTTTTTGTATTCCTTCACCTACTTTAGTTTTTTCACCCTTCCCTCATCTACCTTCACCACGAACACCATGTCCATTCAATTCCCCTTGCTCCGGCAGCCCATCTCTGGCTACCCCAATCATGTTGTGGGTTATATTTTAATTCCCCGAAACTTAAGTGTAGCAATTTCAAAATTAAATAAAAAAAATGCAGAATCTGTATTGATTACCCAAAATGTTAGTGTGGTGGCAAATTGATTGAAATCTTTCAAAAAAAAATTGGAGATAATGCAAGAGGACTACATATTTTACGTAAGAACGCATACACATTAATCCCAAATGCCTATTTAGAGGACCTGGCGGCGTCTGGGCATCACTAATATGAAGTACATCCAACTTTAATATTGTGTGATACTGCGAACAATGACTTACAATAAAAGTACCGAAGAAGAGTAACCCCTAGATATTAATTTCATTAATTGATAAACCATTATAATTTCAATAAAATATATTAATAATGGCTAAGTGATAAAACTATTTCACTAATGGAGAATTATAATCCATTGTTCAAGTTCACATACCAATTAGATTTGATTTAAGAAAAAAAAAATATGTAATAGTTAATTTGATTAGGTCTAGAAAAAAGGGTATGATATGGAAAAATTATGAAAAAGTGTATGTGAAAGAGTAAAGTTCGTATGTGAAAAAAGTAATTCCGATTACTCTGTATTTTGTTTGGGCTTATAATTGTAGGGTTGAAATGGACGTGATTTGTGAAAAAGTTGAGCCTTAAAACCGGTCCAAGACATGAATTAGGGTGGAGTAATTGACCGGTCCAACTCATAGTGGGCCTAATTAGAGCTGGCAAGTCTGACCCGACCCGAGTGACCCGACCCAAAACCCGAGCAAAACCGACCCGACCCGACTCGAGAATACTGCAACTTGAAACCGACCCGACCCGACGACGACCCGTAACCCGTTGACGACCCGAGAATCAGTGACCCGAACCCGACCCAGACCCGACCCGACATTGACCCGACCCGATATTGACCCGATTAAATTGACGCCCTGACAATTATTAACCTTAATAATGATCAAAATGAAAGTGATTTATTGTTTAAATTGACGTGTTTGACTTAATAATGAATTAATTAAACCAAATAATAATTTAAAACTAGATTTAATGGAAAAATATTGAAGATTTGAAGTATTGCGAAAAAATAACTGGACCCGATTACGACCCGACCCAAACCCGACCCGGCCCGATGTATCATTTGACCCGAAAATGACCCGACCCGATAACGACCCGAACCCGACCCGACCCGAAAAGGTTGCCTGACCCGATATGACCCGAACCCGACACGACCCGAACCCGATGTGACCCGACCCAAACCCGACCCAACTGACCCGATTGCCACCCCTAGGCCTAATTCATGCTTCGTACATTGGCCTGAGGATAAACTTACCGGCCCTGCCTCATTCCCTCCTCGCTCTAATCATCGCTACTTTTTTCACGTTAACATGGAAGTCTGCAACCTCAGTTGCATGTTATTTTGGGTATTTCGGGCAAACTATCAAAGTGCGGGAGGACCGTGGGAATTTTCTGCTTTGTTTTGGTATTTCGGGCAAACTATCAAAGTGCGGGGACCTAAGAAAATCATCGATCTTCCAAAATTCAGTTGCATTTTATTGGTTTAGCACGACCACCATCCAAGTACGGCTCGATAGTAGATTGTAGTACCATAATTTTTCGACTTGGCTAGAATCGCTAGATCCATCGTACAAGGGTCTTGGACTCTTGGTCTTGTTTTCGTGAAAAAATCAACAAGTGTGATACGTCAATGCATCAGGCCGATATATTAATTAACTTTCATTAACTACTATTTAGTAATTATACCCATAAAATATATTGATAAGACGCCACCAAATAATACCCAAACTCGTACTACCTTAAGTGTATAAAATCAAATTTGCACCAACCATAACTTGGACAAAAATGTACTTCTATAATTGAGCAACTAGTTTTAAACCCGTGCAAAATTGCACGGGCATGTCGTATATGGATGTTATCGCCGCTGAAATACAATGAATGGATGAAAAATGTTGCTGAAAATAATGTGAATAGTAGGAAAAAACGTGTTACGAAATACAATTCAACATACATATTTGTAAAAATATTTAAAAAAACATAATTTAGTCACTTTAAGTGCGCAATCTTCAGTACAATACTTTGACAACGTTTTTAGATCATTTATACTATAGGTTTTTTGGTTCAAAATATAATTGTATAAAAGACTATAATAATAAATATAAATATACCTTTATCAAGACTTATATTAAAATGAGTTGAAACAACTTATTAATTGTTTTTAGAGTCATAGATCAAATAGCTTGTATATAATATTTATCATGAATGATAGAATTGAATTATTATTTTTATGTACAGTTAATACAATAAAATTATCTTGGATGAAATCTAAGTAACATTGCAATGACCTTATGAAGATGTGCATCTTGACCATTATAGATAAAGGTCAATATAATACGATATGGTATATGTAAACCTGTCATGAAAAATGAACCGATATAATATGATCGGGTACATGACCCGATAATAACCCTCATATTGAGGGTCAAGACATGCTCGACTCGTGGGTCACGCCCCAGCTCGTGAATATGTAAATTTATGCAATTTTTTTTTAACTCTAACCTTCGAACTACATAGTCTGTAATATAAAATTGATTTTTAGAACCTGGTGATAAAATATGCTTGTATTAGGGCAGAGCAAGGATCAGATATCCGATCCAAAGTGCTACTTTGGATCAGATATTTAAAATGGAAAGATTTAAAACAATAGATCAACATAATAGTCCAACATTGCAATGTTGTATATTTATTAGAACCCGAGTATAAGTATTAGAGTCTAAACACAATCATTAAATAAAAAATTGGTAATAAATGACAAGAAAAATAAGTAAATAATAGAAAAATATAGTTTCGGATCGGATCGGATATCAAAATATTTTCATTCTAATATCCATATCCGGTCCAAATACCAAAATGTTCGGACAATCGGATTTTTTTGCTCAGTCCTAGCTCGTATTTATCTAAACATAGTTCACCACAAGCAAGATTACTCAAGTGATTATAATTTTTAATTTAGTTGTTGTTAAACTATGTATCATGTATATGTAACAATGATTGATCAATACTTCGTGTACCAACGCGATATTGAATATATTAAATAAAAATATGTTTTCTTATTTATACCCAATATTAAAATAAGCATAAGGAATAATATATTTATAATAGAAAAATTTAAAAAAAACATTTATAAAGAACTCGAATTGTATTTGACTCTGACCCACCTATACAAACCCATATTTTTCAAACATACAAATAATCGAAACTCTAACCAGTCTAATTAACCCGTTAAAA
Organism: Heliosperma pusillum; assembly: GCA_022085475.1. NCBI lineage: Eukaryota > Viridiplantae > Streptophyta > Magnoliopsida > Caryophyllales > Caryophyllaceae > Heliosperma > Heliosperma pusillum. Next base: position 139,909 of record JAIUZE010070190.1, read on the forward strand.
AGCCGGGGTGTATGTGAGGAATTTTTATAAAATTTCTACTTCACTATCAATAATAGTGTATACTTAATCGACATCCCATAAAAAATGGACAAATTCTCATTTCAGACGCCCTTTTTTCGTCTAATTTAAAATGAACAAAATTTGATAAATGTACGATAAAATATAAATATTTACTGATAAAATGTTATCATCATTTTTTTTGTTAAAAGTGACAACTTCAATTATGCATTTTATCATTTGGTTACACGTTTAATAAAATGTTGACATTTTTTTCGTATGAGAAGACGGGTTTCAGAAAGATTTATTGAAATGGTGAAATCCCCATGCCAAACTCATCTCCTTGTGAATTTGCTTGGCCCATTTTAACGTACCCAATATAGCCCACATTAAGTTGTCCACCATGTCCCATATCATTAAAGCCAATCATAAAACATGAGATCAAGTTGATCATCTTTTACTTAAAAATTCATATGAACAAATCCTAAGGCAAAATTCTCCCAAAGCTGCGTGTTCTATCCCTTCAGCTCCCTCTCAACCTTATTTCTTATTTTTCAATCAAAAAAGCTTTTTTTTCCTTCCTTGATTGTATATCTGTCCTAGAATAGTAGAAATAGTAGTCATTCATTAAACTCGATCTCTTTTAATTCGACCCAGATTCGAAATTTTAGTAGAGGATGAAGGTTGAAGAAGGGCATAGACATCCATATTGCCAAAGGATCTCATATTAAAAAAAATTATCTATTTCTTTTGTAAAAAATTATAAATATTGAGGTTTCTTTTTTGCAATTTCACTTTTGTTTTCTATCTAGTGAGATGATTTTTTATTTTTTATTTTTAAAAAAAATTACCCTTTTTTTAGAGTGACTAAATAAAGAAGGTATTTTTTGAAGTCACGAATCAGATATAGAAATGTTAATAAAGTTTTTGATAATAATTTTCATTTTTTGTGCATTTTCTACTTTAAGAAGTTTTTGATAGTATAATTTGTCTAATTAATTTATTAGACTAATTATTTATGGAGATCTATTTGAATTTTTTATTGCATAAACTCATTTATTTACTTGAAATCTAAATAATAATTCCAGCATAGAATTATATATTTATATATACTCCGTATAAATGCAAATGGTATTTTTATGTTGGTTTATCATATACATCTCTTACTCAATATAATTGCATTCAGAAAGTGGGTGGGGTATAGTGGTGGGGTTGGTGTGGGAAAATAATTAAAACAAAAAAACCAACTAAAGTAATGACGTGGATGCACAGAATTGCTTTAAATGTTTGAGTTTTAATAACAGTAGGATTTATGAAAGAGCCCATTTGTAATATAAAACGAGGCATAATCTCAAATCCGATAAAATAATGATGTTTTGTTATCGTGTATTCCTTGGCTTACCCTCTTCAAGGAACGCGATCATCCAAACTCTTTTTTAACAAATAATTACACACCATAAAATAACCCTTATTTATAAAAGATTCGAATTTTAAAAAATTAGTGATGAAAATGTGACCCTGAAATTCGGTACTAACAGGTGACGTTATCTCATTTTTATTTACAAATTACGTTATCATATCATTGTTTGATTTACGCAAAGCCCCTAATGTTTTTCACAATTGTATATTTGCTTTTTTAGTTGTAAATTGGACATACGTGATAGTTGATTAGATCGACAAACAAGCCCGCCCCCCCCCCCCCCCCCCCCCCCCCTCCTCAGTCACCCATGACGCTCTTTGCACACTTTCGCATTCAAACACGATCAGGCCACCCCTAACCCATGACACTCCTTCCAAACTTTCGCACTTGGACATGACATGACAAATTGCAAGTGTGCAATGGACTTAGGGGTCGCCCAATCTACCCCAACTACTGGTTAAGCCGGCAGACAGAACAATATATAATAAACATGTTCACGATTAGCGTCAATCCCCCTTATGCTAAAAAAATAAATTTATCCAATAATTTTCCCTCCAAAATGTAAACACTAAATAAGGAACCAAAATAAATAGTTGTTACATTAACATATAATATTTTCATTAAATTAAAACTATAGTCTTTATTAAACTATAAACTATACTTCGTTTAAAACAAAATTAAAAACTGTTATTACTAGCTTTATAACCAAAAAAGTAGTTAAACAAATTTGTGAAATTTATAAAATAATACAATTTTATTCTTGATAAAAAAAATGAAAAAAAAAATTGTTTCATTAAAATATCAAAACGATATCATTTGCTGTTTGATTAGTTTTGTATTTTCAATTATTCATCTAAAATGAAAATGTAATCAAGGATAACAAATCTCAAAACTTAATTGTTTTCCATTTAAAATTTATAAGTGTAATATAGTGAAAATTAACCTCAATATATATTGTGCATTGCACGGGGTCTATTATAATATTCCGTATTTCTATGTGTTGGGGGCTCAGCCGAGTAGGCTACTCGACCGAGTGGAATTGGCTGATGTCTAGAACGTTATTCTGATCTCGCTTGCTCGGTCGAGTGAAGTATGCACTCGACCGAGTGAGTCGTACTCGACCGAGTACATGTGGTACTCGACTGAGTACGATGGATTTTAGGGTTTCGGCGGACGGATGATTAAGGGTTATTAAGAGGAGTTAGTTTTCATTAAATCAGTTTACGTTTCTTAATCACAAACCTTATTTCTCCAATACTCTCTAATTTCTTAAGAAACCTTTGATCATATCGTGTCGGATCCAACATTTTGCTACGTTGATGGATTGCTTGGATAAGTATCCTTGATTATGATTGATTGTATTGTATTTGTTATAAACCCTAATCGATTTGGGGGAAAGCGAAAACAAGGGTTTTAAGTTAATTGCATGTTTAGGGGAAGGAATTCATAAAAGAAGATTGGTTATATAATGATTGTGATTTGCTGCGAATTTACGAAAATGTAGGGGCAGTCAAGTCCGTCTTTGACTTGGCAGTACAGGTGGCAGTCAAGTCAAAGGGGCAGTCAACTTTTGCGACGGAATTTCCGTCGCAAAAATTGACTTTCTCTTTGACTTGGCTGCCACCTGTAATCCGTCGCTATTTATGTTGGCGACGGATATCCCGTCGCAACGAACTTGCGACGGATTAGTCCGTCGCAAATACTGCTGTTTGCGACGAAAATAAGTGACAGACACTATCCGTCGCAAATCCGTCGCAAAACTGTCTCTGGCGACGGAAATACCATGTTTGGCGACAGAATAATCCGTCGCAAAACGAGCTTTCTCTTGTAGTGAATACTCTATACTATCTTACGTTAATAAGAAAGTACAATATAACTCACAAAGATTCTCGTTAAAGAATAAGTAAGATTATGTGTTGTACTATTATCCAATAACGTATTTCACTCAAGTGATTGAGAAAGATTTATGCTTGACTTTTTTCCGAAACAAACAATAAAAATAATAAATATTTTGCTCAAAGTTTGTTTAAAATCAATTTGTAAAATTCTGTCAAATGTGCATAAGAGTCTTGTTGAATGTTTGAGATCAATGTAGTATTTATAGTAGAAGCATAGGAGAGGTAAACGCTAAATCCTAGCTTTTTCTTTAAGAAAGATATTTATCTTTTGTCTCAAAATATTATTATGAAAGTATGTTGTAAAACCCTAGTTTGATCCAAAGAGTAAAACGTGCCAAAGAGGCCGTTTTTCTCTTCCTCACGCAACCCTAGGTTGTTGTCCATATGCACGCAACCCTAGGAGGCATAAACCTTAGGTATTTTGAAACTCTAGGTGGCATAACCACTAGGTGAGCTTATTAGGTCAACAACAAAAAGAGATAGAATGTATTAGAAATCCTAGGTAGCATGACAACTCATAAGTTGCATTACTAACCAATAGAATATCATAAATACATTATCTATATAAAACTTTTGATAAATATAAAATACTCTTCCTCTTTTTTTAAAAACATTTAAAAGATTTGTTTCCAAAATCATGCATCAATTTCGTCATTCAAAGTTATAGGTGAAATAGCTATAACTTTGAACTTATTATGTAAAGTTATAAGTGAAATAGTTATAACTTTTTTTTTTTTTTGATGAAATGTAAATTCATTAAAATGAAAAATCGTAACCATACAAGAGTTATACGACCCCAATATGGGTCCCAACCCTACAGACTCAAATCCTCAAACTTCCAAATTTCCGGGCCTAACACACTTAAAGCCCACATCCTCTTCACCCTATATACTCCCTCACTCCATCTGATCTATCACAACGAAACCAAATGTTTCCTAATCCAAACCCTAGATCCTGCCCCTTCTCTCATCCGCCACCAACTTCCCAATCCACTCTCTATCAACCTTCATCTTCTTCCTTGCTAATCCCTGGAACCATACTCTTAGTTCCTTAACGATCTTCGCTGCCAGTATATGTGGTCGATCCAACCTCTTCTCAGGGTAAGCTTGATTTCGCTGCCTCCAAATGAAGTAAACTAAGCCGTTGATGACCGCATTCACTATGTCTTTTTGAGGTTTCTTCCCTTTCATCTGCAATCTCCAGTTCAGGAGGTCTTTTCGAGGTAACTCGACCCCAAGCCATTCTTCAATGTGATTCACTATTCTTATATTGTAGATACAGTCAAAGAATAAGTGTTCAAGGGTTTCCACTTCAGTTCCACAAATACATCAAGTATTCTCCTCTGCTACGCCTCTTTTATGTAATTTCTCTTTCGTGTTCAGAGCTTTATGATGGTAAATCCATGTAATAAAGCTATGTTTAGGCATGGTGTTGTTGTTCCAGGTAAGATCACTCCAACTTACCTTCTCAGCCTTGTCTCTGAGAAACTCATATCCTTTTGCTATTGTATAGTTTTTATCTTCTTGATTTTGCCATTCTCCTTGTTGATATGGTGTACTCAAGAGATTTTTGACCTGCACAATTTTTCTCCAATACCAGCTTGAATCATTTGTGGGATTGTAATTCCACCAGCTCTCAGTTTTAAGGTAAGTGTGATTAACCCATTTAACCCATAGATGATCAGATTTTGTATGTATCCACCACGCCAATTTGCCTACCGCTGCTTTGTTCCAGGTAATGTCATCTTTAAGTCCTAAGCCACCCTCGTTTTTTGGTTTACAAACCTTCTCCCATGCCACCCGAGGAGACTTCAATGGAATAGTTACCGAATGGCGACCTATACTATCTAATTTTCACAAAGATCTTCAGTATAAGAATCATCGCTTTATCTTGATCACACATACCCTCCATCTTGAGTCTTGTGTTATTTGAAGTAGATCTTGCTTGAATTGTTTCTTCAATGTTATAACTAGAATAGTTATAACTTTGCATATGAACTTCCAAAGTTATACCTCAAGCTCCTATAACTTTGTCTCACTGAAATCTTCAAAGTTATGCCTCAAGTTCTAATTATAACTTTGAGCTCCTTACTTTTAATTGTTGTTAGCTATAATAAGACTAAAGCACACAATTACATGCATATGATATATCAATCAAATCAAATCTATCAATTAACCACATTATCAAATACATACACTTGTCATTATCAAAACTATATCATAGGTCCAACATATAAATTGATTAGTTATTTTATAATACTTTAATATTGTTAACTTTGGAATTGGTCAGACGGTATGTCGTCTGTTTTGAGGTCATGTAATTGAGTTAAACTATTTATTAAATAAAATATTGTTTCTTTATGAGTTGTTTTATATGTACTACATCGGGCAACCAAGATGGTAGCAGTCCCATGTGCTAGAGAGATCTTATAAAACTCTTTAGAATATGGGGGTGTTACATCTATACTAAGTACGTAGAGTAACACTTTGTTCATTCGAGCACTTTGAGGACTTAAGCCTAATATAAGACCCAAACTTTATATTCTATTTCTATTAGGGATCTAAAGTATTAAACTTTACTAATAAGGACTTGTGACATGTATATCCTTAAGCTTGCCGTCAATGTACAACTTTTGACACTTGATTAACAAAATGTACAACTCCATTTGAATATTAAGTGAATTAACTTCTACTTTGGCCCTCTTTTTTTGGAACTAAAGTCACTTCATTAAAGTTCAGTTCAGCTGCTATAAGTTCAGTTCAGAAAAGTTCAGCAAAATTAAGTTCAGTTCAGTACCTATAAGTTCAGTTCATCTCTTATAAGTTCTGTTCAGCTCCTATAAGTTCAGTTTAGAAAAGTTCAACAACTTTAACTAACTTATATTAAATTATTTATGTTAGACTTGTTAACAACTTATTAATTAAAATTAACATGATTTATGAAATAAGACGATCCACTTTTATGTGTGAAATAAACTATTCATTTAATGTTTATATATTAGTTGTCTTTTCATATATTAGAATTGTCTCACATTGTGAGACTATTTCACGTTATTTATTGTTAAATTAACTAGTTATATACCATTTATTTATTTATGCCTTCAAGTTAAATTGATGGTCATTTTATAGTTAGCATCCTAGAATTTTGTAAATAACACTAATATTTGAGTTATATGTACAACTATATTTATTAGGACAAATATTTGGCAAGAAAGATGGAGATGAAAAAGAAAGAGAAGAGGAAAAGTATTAAATGAAAATAGATGATTACAAAAAAGTTGTAATAAGTGTAACACAATATATATATATATATATATATATATATATATATATATATATATATATATATAGGGTCAGGATCCGGTGAGAACCACTAACATAATGAGAACCATGAGAACCCTTACTAAATCTCCATCAAATCTTGTTTCGAAAGTTTTGTTGGATCATTTACCATTAGTTTAGTTTATTCAAGCAAAATACTTGGAGTAACTAAACAAAATTTATTGATTATATTAAAAAATATGTACTTAATATACATAAATTCAATTTGTACACTTAAATTATTCTAAATGCGTGAAAACGAGCACTAGGTGCACGAAAATTTATACATGCATGAAAACAGTTACTAGGTGCATGAAAATAACGGACTCTAGATGCATTAAAATGAGCACCAGGTGCATTAAAATTGTTAGATGCATGAAACTGACTACTAGGTGCATGAAAACTAATAAATCGTATTTCACCTCAATTTCCGTCAGTAAATTATATTTTTTTGACCAAGATGTATGTTATCTAGCCATATAATTCTACACCGAACCCAAAAATGTCCTTATTTTTTTAAAATAAATTTTGTAAGGCGGAGTTCTCACGGTTCTCATTATCTTAGTAGTTCTCACCGGATCCTAATTCTATATATATATATATATATATATAAAGAGAAAATTTTATTATCTTAATTGGTATTTTACACCATATTTTTTTGTCAATAATACCTTAAAAAAGTGTAATAATAATAATATTAATAAAGTTAAGTTAAATTAATTTAAGTTAAGTTTAGAAAAGTTCATCTCCTATAAGTTCAGTTAAGAAAAGTTCAGCTCTTATAAGTTCAGCTCTTATAAGTTCAGCTCCTATAAGTTCAGAAAAGTTCGGCTCCTATAAATTCAGTTTAGAAAAGTTCAATTCCTATAAATTCAGTTTAGAAAAAATCACCAAAATTTAGTAAAAAAAAAAAATGACCTTTCTACTAGGGATGGCAACGGGTTGGGTATGGGTCGGGTCTGGCAAGACCCATACGGCATACCCATACCCGCATCCGCACCCTTGGACCCAGACCCGACCCATATCCGCATGGGTATGAAATTGTTAGACCCATACCCATACCCATACCCGATGGGTATGGGTTGGGTCCGGGTCTACCCACGGGTCTAGTATTTTAGCTAGCTTGTACTGTTCTCAACTTCTCATGTTTACTATTGTAGTGTCATATGTTTCATACATCAACTAAAATACAAGGGCCTATTTCAATTGACATTCTGGTAAAATCTTCCGACTTGGGGCATGAAATCAATGCCACTTTTCTTTTCATTTTCAGTACTCCCTCACTGACTTACATAATAATAGTTTTCCACAAGTATTTTGCGGGTCTACGGGTTGGGTATGGATCTCACAACTAAGACCGAAACCCAAACCCGATTTATTTTTATGAAACTCATACCCGACCCATACCCAACGGGTCTGAAAAATTAAGACCCAAACCAGACCCATAAGGATCCGACCCGACGGGTTTGGGTCGGGTCTTGGACCCACTGCCATCCCTACTTTCTACTACTTTTTTTTTATTTTTGAAATATTTTGTTTTACCGGCTTTATTTGCAAGAACATCACACATTCACACATGAGAAAAAGAGACCTAAACCTCAAAATCTTAATTGGTCGTATTGAGTACTATTGTGGAATCCAGAAATCCACCAAGTTAAGGAGCTTGGTGTGACACCCTCAAATTTGCGGAAAGAAAAAAAAATTATTTAAATACATAAATGTAAGATGACAATACATACGAAGGTGTCATAAATAAAAGAGGTCATTACAAAACGGAAATAGTATTCTACAAAAGAAATATACAAGACGGGAGACATATCTCCCGTATAAATACGGAAATAAAAGAGTGTATAATAATATACAATCTAAGAACCGAATATAGGTCCAAGGTAAATACTTCGCTCGCTAGCTCGTCAATGTACCCCAAATATGCATCACCACCTGTTCGACCGCATTAAATATAAACACGGAAGCCACAGTCAGTGGGGAGTAACTCCGAGTCCTCCCAGCCACGAAATGTCGAGTTTAATGAAACATGAAAACCATAAAAGCAATGTATATATAAAATACAAAACCTTAACATATATGATATGCTTTTCATGTTATGAACCAGTTAACTAACATATAACCTAGCATATGAGAGCTATCATGTGAATCTGATAATAAATATAACAATAGGTAGGGAAGCTGGTATGCTAGCTCAGAGGTTACACTGTAACGTGGCCATGATACACTCAAACCCTAATCAACACGTAATCATGTGAATCAGTTAACAATCGTTAATCCAAACTCTATCAATCCTAGCCGGCTTGCATCTCACCTTCTAGAACTCATAGAATCATACAAACATGAAAGACCAATACGTCTACAAACAGGCATAAGTTCTTAGCACGGCCGATAGTCGACTTCTGTAACTCGAGGCTATACCACAAGGTAAGAAAACATCCTAGTCCTAGACTGATCAGACCTAGCGACAACAGCTATTCCATTCCCCGTCCCATGACATAACCGTACATGAGAAACTCTACTAGGCGACCCCCTAAGCAGAGATGGCTAGTACTTAAGCTGGCTCCCTTCCCAAAGCGGAACTCTTAGGATGCCATGCCCCCGACTTGGTATCAAAAGGCCCAAGCCAGTGACACAAAAGCTATCAAGCAGTGAACTATATACTCGTTAAAGATAGTAAGGCCTATCAATGTCATGGTCCAAGCTACTCATTTAGAATTAGAATGGTCAAGACGCCATATACTCATAATTCTCCATGGGTACTTAGTCAACACAACATCTATCATATAATCAAACCGTCACGGAAACAATTTCCTACCATGTGACTAATTGCATATAAATCATAATCAAATATCATATCGCCTCATATCTACTAAGGCTAATTCATAATTAAATACAACCTCACTTGAAGACAAATCCCCGACCCGAGTCCCGCGACGGGTCATCAGTCAAATCGGGGCTGACTAGATCTTCGTTTGACCAAACCCGTTGGATCAAACCGGCTAGAAGCAGAGTCTTTATCACATAGACATAAAATCAACATATTCATTACATGTTATTTTATTACTACTTCTAACATGTGAATTATCATATTATACCCAAAAAACCCGCTTGACTTAAATGATAACAAATTACACTACGACCTCATCTTATAATTTCTAACATGTGAGAAATAATAATTTTATGAAAAACCTTTTTAATTAAATATTTTACTTATTAATATTTCCCACTTGCTAAATATTACAAAACACGATAAAAATGACGATAACTCAAAAACCGTCACAAGTCCCAAAGTGGGACCCACGGGCTGAGTTGGGCCGGACCCCACATGGGCCTGGATGGGCCCCACGGCCTGTTTTGCTAAAAATGGGCTGTTTTGCTTTAATTTTTCTAAAACCGATTTCTAATATTTCCCGCATGCTTTAACATAATTAAAACCCGTCAAAACAACAATTAAACAATCAAACATCGACACAACCCAAAGACCAAAACCCGGACCCACCTTGGACCAACCCAGACCGGGTCTGAACCGGCCTGGACCGGTCTGGTTTGGTCAAGTTTAGTCGGCCATTTCACACGGTTCAAACAACAACATCAACCAAATTATTTCCAACATGCTTTAATCATCAAACAACTATTTTAACAACCAATCTAACCATCATCATACAAAAATCATTATTATGAATAATCATCAAAATTCATCAAGAACAATATACATATTAAAAATTTCCTAGACAACATAAAAATCATATCTTATTAAAAATCATCAAAATTCATCAAGAACACTAAACCTATTAAAATTTCCACACAACCTAAAAATCATAACTTTATGGAAAATCATAAAAATTCATACAACATAATAAAAACAACTCCTTATCATATTACTACTAAAAATCCACAAATCATAAAAATATGAACCAAAAACAAAGATGAACCAAAATCAAAAGAAACAAAACTAAATGCTATGTTACTAACTAAAATCATAAATAACCATAACATGAATAAAAACTAAAAGTTATGTGACATTAATTCGTCGAGTAAAACGGAATTGTTACCTTAGCTAGCCAAAACAATTAGCACCAAAATAATAATAAGAAGTATATAATAAGAAACCCTCCTACTAATCTTCACCCAAAATATACGAGTCTCCAAACTCGTCTTCAAAATCTTCCCCTATAAGAAATAACAAGAAAACATTATTAAAACTAAAAATATGAATTTCCATAATTAAAGTGTTGAAAACGATCTTGACGGAATTGAAATATAACCGTACGTGAAGATGAGGAGCGAAGAGGAGAGTCTAGAAATATACATTAGGATGGATTTAATTAAGAAACGAAGATTTTATGAAGGTTTTGCTCAAGAACGATGAAGAACAATTGATGAACGACGAAGAACACGAAGAACGATTAAAGAAAGTGATGTTTTGATCTTTATTTGATTTATTGTAAAATGAAAAGTTGTTTGTGAGTGGAGTGTGTATGTGAGCCGTGTAAATATAGGCAAAATAAAAAGTCGGGTTTTGAAATTGTTGTTACGTAATTGACTCGCGTTTAATAATTATTTTACGGTAAACGATTAAAGATAATTAACGATAAAGTTAATTAAACTAAATATCAAAGATATTATGATATTGTAGTGAAAAATAATGAAAATATCAAGGCCTAAGAGTGGGTAAGTGTGCCGTGTGGGGTTGTGATTGTCGGGTCTGATTTCGAGCGTTTTGCGTAATTCTCGTTAACTGATCGATAAAGTGAAATAATATCTAGATATTATGATATATTAATCAAAAGAAATGAAAATATCAAGGTCTATTAGAGAGCAAATTGAGCCGTGTGGTATGGTGAGAAATCGTCTGATTTTGAGCGATTTGCGTAATCTTCGTTGACGGATCGATAAAGTTAATAAATATCTAGATATTTTGATTAGTTTAATCAAAATAATTAAAATATCTAATTGTGAGTGGAAAACGATGACATGGGCGGGTGACATCATGCCAAAGTCGAGTTTCGATTTTGTTTCGGGATTTGCGATGAGTCGGGAATAGTTAAATGACGTTCGGTTAAAACCGTAAACGTTATTCTTTAAATTCCGAATAAATTCAAAATAATTATATTAAATTATGATAAATCTTAATAAATCTAAATACAAATAAATCAAAAATATTATTTTTTTAAATAAAATTTCGGTCTTCATACTTATGAGACGAGTCGGGAAAAGTCAACGGAAGTCAAAGTTGACTGAAAAGTCGAGAAAAGTCGAAGATGACTTAAAAGTCAAGAAAAGTTTAGGACGACTTAAAAGTCAAGAAAAAGTCAATGACGACTTTAAAAAGTCAAGGAAAAGTCAAAGACGACTTAAAAGTCAAGAAAAGTCAAAGATGACTAAAAACGGGATTTTCATGAAATCTCTCATAAATTCCAAATACGAACTCGGAATTTTAAAATACGACTCGAAACAATAAATTCTATTTTAAAAACTTAACCTTGCTGAAAAGTATCCTTAAAAATTTTACTAGAAAAATTGGGTACTTTTCGGGTTGTTACAATCACCCCTCCTTTTAAAAATTTTCGTCCTCGAAACTTAGAAGAAGGAAAGTAACATATATGTAGGTCAATTCAAAACTGTTAAGAATATCCTTGTAATAAAAATACAGGGTCTTATCAATGGAACGGAAGGTTCTCGTCCGCGGTTAAGAACATCGACGTCCCAAGTCACAGACTCAAAAGATACATTTTCGCATCAATAAATGAGAAAACTAGTTATCGAACGTCTCCAATAACGAGTCTCAACACTCCTTGACGGTAAAATACTTGAAATCATAAAACATTTCCTAAAACTTTTAGTTCAAAAATTTTATAGTAAAGGTAATAACTCTACTATCTATGCTTAAAATTTCTAACTAAAGCTTCTAGTAATCTACCTATCAGAAATGATATTCGATAGAAGGAACGGAATATTCGAAAGAATAAATCGAATGGAAAGAGGAAAGAAAGAAGGAGATTTTGAAAGTTTTCTCAAGGATAGAAACACAACAAGAAGACATTACACGAACGTAGAGCGATTCGAACATCGAAATCACAAATCGTGATAATAGGAGGTACGCCCAAACGATTACCAAGGACTAAAACAGGAAAGGATTGAAAAGTAGCGGATTGACTAAAGATCAATTTGAGGGAAGAGAGAGGAATGAACCACAATACTATTCTCCATTTATGATAATTCAAATGTCGATCGTAACTCGACAACCCTAACTGCACCAGAATCTAGTCCTCAAGAGAGTGCATAAATCCTCAACATTTTCCATCATCAGATTCCTACCAAAATATTTCATAAGCATGACACATCGAGTAACAATTCCCAATTATTTAAATTCAATTAAAATCTTCTAAGGTCCATCAAAACTCTTATTGGAAATCACCATCAAAATATTTATAATTAGGGAAACAAGACCGCTAACAACCTCAAAGTAAAGGACTTACTATGAAATCCTTTAATCCAATTATTTCAAAATTCATTACTCTAATTATTAACAGTGAACCTTCTCATCCTCAAAAGCTGAATCACGAAACCTCAAAGAGATTAGTCACACAAATCTCGATTCACTTAACTTTTGCCAAACATAGGGCAATGCGACCGTAATCAATTTAGTTATCTCTTCCTAACTCTCAATACATCGGTTTTCGCTTATGTCAATATTCCTCAAGTGGTGTCATCCAATCCTAAATCCACAAAGTATTTATTCCCGTTAGGGTCCAACGTTTAACGACAATAAATTCCCAAGTAACATTAAAAAAAATCACTCAACTTCCTAACCACCAGTACAACTATTATTAAGATAATTTCTATCCTCAAAAAGGTATTGCAACTTCAAGTTTTATGAGTCTAAAACCACTAGGAGAGTTCATTCTAAGTTTATCCTCAAATCCTTATAATCCTCTGAACATGAAACTAGCTTAATAGGATGGTTAGGTACCATATTCGAAACATCTTCCTCACGGCACAAACTCTCACCACCATAGGGTGAAATTAGATCTATATCATTTTCCTCAAATCACAAGTTCATTCTAACAAACACTCATATTCCACAAGATTCAAAGTTCTTCCGACTAAGTATAATATACCACCAACCGAGGGTTAGGACATCCCTAAAAATGTTACAAGAGGGAGGTAAGGATACCAATGGAAAGATGAAGGAACTAACAAAAGAAATTTTCAAGAGGCAAATAGGTTGGAAGAGAGCTTAATACTATAAGGACGAGAGAATTCATAAATGAAGAAGGAATACACTTCAATTAGGCTTGTAAATCTTCAAATCTTTGGTAGAGGATACTCCTTCTAGGTAACACATATTCCACCATAAGGCGTAATATTGCTCCTAGCAATTTGGCTAGCCACCCAAGCATAGCCTCCTTGGCCATTGTCTTCTCTATGAGGAGGGACCTGGTTGGTACCAACAACGATCTCTTCTACACGAGGTCCAACCATCTTCATAAGAGACAAAACAAATTAAGTTACTCCTAACAATTAGCATAAACAAATAGACTACAACAGAAATCCTAATCTACCCATCCTACCATTCTATCTCACAAGTTTATTATTTTATTAAGGTCAAGTTATTTATGCAAGGGTACACAAACGTGCGTCGGGAGCAAAATGCTCTGATACCAACTGTGACACCCTCAAATGTGCGGAAAGAAAAAAATAATTTAAATACATAAAGATAATATAACATAATAACGAATGTGTCATAATAAAAAGGGTCATTACAAAACGGAAATAATATTATACAATAAAAGTATCTGAAACGGGAGACATATCTCCCGTAAAAATACAGAAATAAAGAGTGTATAATAATATACAATCTAAGAACCGAATATAGGTCCAAGGTAATACTTCGCTCGCTAGCTCGTCAATGTACCCAATGTATGCATCACCACCTGTTCGACCGCATTAAATATAAACCCGGAAGCCACAGTCAGTGGGGAGTAACTCCGAGTTCTCCCAGCCACGAAATGTCGAGTTTAATTAAACATGAATAACATAAAAGCAATGTATATGGAAAATACAAACTTAACATATAAGATATGCTTTTCATGTTATGAAACAAATAACTAACATATAACCTATCATATGAAAGCTATCATGTGAATCCAATAATAAACTATAACACGAGGTAGGGAAGCTGGTATGCTAGCTCAGAGGTTCCTCTTTGAAACATGGCCGTGATACACTCAAACCCTAATCAACACGTAATCATGTGAATCAGTTAACAATCGGGAATCCAAACTCTATCAATCTTAGCCGGCTTGCATCTCACCTTCTAAAACTCATAGAATCATACAAACATGAAAGACAAATACTTCTACAAACATGCATAAGTTCTTAGCCCAGTCAATAGTCGACTTCTGTAACTCGAGGCTATACCACAAGGTAGGAAAACATCCTAGTCCTAGACTGATCAGACCTAGCGACAACAGCTATTCCGCTCCCCGTCCCATGACATAACCGTCTATGAGAAACTCTACTAGGCGACCCCCTAAGCAGAGATGGCTAGTACTTAAGCTGGCTCCAGTCCCAAAACTGATCAGGCAGCCATGCCCCGACTTGGATATAAACCCACCAAGCCGAGACACAAACGCTATCAAGCGACAAACTCCGTATGCTCGTTAAAGATAGTACGGCCTATCAATGTCGTGGTCCAAGCTACTCATTTAGAATTAGCATGGTCAAGACGCCATATACTCATACTTCTCTATGGGTACTTAGTCAACACGACACCAACCATATAATAAAACAGTCACGGGAAAAACATCCTATCATGTGACTAATTGCATATAAATCATATTCAAATATCATCTCGCCTCATAACTACTAAGGCTAATTCAATAATTATATAAAACCTTACTTGAAGACAAATCCCCGACCCGAGTCCCGCGACGGGTCATCAGTCAAAACGGGGCTGACTAGATCTTTGTTTGACCAAACCCGTTTGGTCAAACCGGCTAGAAACAGAGTCTTTACCACATAGACTTGATCATAAAAATTATCATATTCATTACATGTTATTTTATTAAAACTTCTAACATGTGAATTATTATATCATACCAAAACCCGTTTGACTTAAAGGATATCAAATTACACTACGATCTCGTCTTATAATTTCTAACATATGAGAAATAATAATTTTATGAAAAATACTTTTAATTAAATAATTTACTTATTAAAATTTCCCACTTGCTAAATATTACAAAACACGACAAATTAACATTAAACTCAAAAACCGTCACAAGTCCAAAGTGGGACCCACGGGCTGATTTTGGGCCGGACCTAACCTGGGCCTGAACTGGGCCCACGGGCCTGGTTGGGCTGTTTTGGCTGTTTTTACAACTTTACTAAAAACCGTTTCTTAATATTTCCCCGCATGCTTAACATAATTAAAACCCGTCAAAACAACAACCAAACAATCAAACATCGACACAAACCAAAGACCAAAACCCGGACCCACCATGGACCAACCCAGACCGGTCTGGACCGGGCCTGAACCGGCTGGTTTGGGTCCGGTTTACTCGGCCACTTTGCACGGTTCTAACAACCTCAATTCCCAGTTAATTCTAACATGTTTTTAATTAACAACATCCATTTTTAACAACCAATTTAACCATCAATCATACAAAAATCATGATTATGACACATCATAAAAATATGTCAAGAACACTAAACTTATTATAAATTCATACAACATGATAAAAACAACTACTTATCATGTTACTACCAAAAATCCATAAATAACAACAACATGAACAAAAACTAAAAGTATGAACCAAAAACAAAAGAAACAAAAGCTATGTAACATATATTCGTCGAGTAACTCGGAATCGTTACCTTAGCTAGCAAGATCAATTAGCACCAAAATAAGAAGTATAAAATAAGAAACCCGTCTACTAATCTTCACCCAAAATATACGAGTCTCCAAACTCGTCTTCAAAATCTTCCCCTATAAGAAATGACAAGAAAAACATTATTAGAACTTAAACTTGATTTTCCATAATTAAATGTTGAAAACGATTTTGCGGAATTGAAAATAAACCGTACTTGAAGATGGAGAGCGAGGAGGAGATTCTAGAAATATAAGTTAGGACGGATTTAATTAAGAAATGAAGGTTTTATGATGATTTTGCTCAAGAACGACGAAGAACGGATGAAGAACGACGAAAAACGCTCAAGAACGATTAAAGAAAGTGTTTATTAGATCTAAATTTGATTTATTGTAAAAAGAAAAGTTGTTAGTGAGTAATGTGGTGAGTGAGCCGTGTGTTTATAGAGAAAATAATGAGTCGGGTTTTGAAATTGTTGTTACGGAATTGACTCGGGTTTTATTATTATAATAAGATAATTAATTAGATATTAAGTTAATTAAATTAAATATCTAGATATTATGTTATTATAATCAAAAGAAAGACAAATATCTAGTCCTATTAGAGGACCAAGGACCCGTGTGGTATGGTGAGAAAACGGATCTGATTTCGAGCGTTTTGCGTAATTTTCGTTGACTGATCGATAAAGTTAATAAATATCTAGATATTATTATTAGTTTAATCAAAACAATTAGAATATCTAATTGTGAGTGGAAAAAGATGACATGGGCGTGTGACTCATGCCAAAGTCGGTTTCGGGTTTGTTTCGGGATTTACGATGAGTCGGGAATAGTTAAATGATTCCCGGGTTTAAACCGTAAAAGTTATTCTTTAATTCCAAATAAATTCAAAATAATTATATTAAATTTTCATAAATCCCAATAAATCTTAATAAAAATAAATTAAAAATATTATTTTTTTAAATAAAATTTCGGTCTTCAAAATTACAAGGCGAGTCGGGAAAGTCAACGAAAGTCAAAGTCGACTTAAAAGTCAAGAAAAGTCAAAGATGACTTAAAAGTCAAGAAAAGTTTATGACGACTTAAAAGTCAAGAAAAGTCAATGACGACTTTTAAAAAGTCAAGAAAAGTCAAAGACGACTTAAAAGTCAAGAAAAGTCAAAGATGACTAAAAACGGGATTTTCATGAAATCTCTCAGAAATTCCAAATACGAACTCGGAATTTCAAAATACGACTCGAAACAATAAATTCTATTTTAAAAACTTAACCTTGCTGAAAAGTATCCTTAAGAAATTTTACTAGAAAAATTGGGTACTTTTCGGGTTGTTACATTACGGTCAATATTGATTAAACCTAAGGCCATACTTAGATAAATTACATAATTCAAAATTACATAAATCCAAAATGACATTCATCCATTTAAAATGCAGCATCAGAATATGTATAAGACATGCCCATTTTAAGTGCCAAATCGCCCTATTTAAAATTATATCGTATATAACCCGGTTTTACGGAAATGCGTGATAATAATTTTTTGAAAAATCACTATACAATACTTAAATCATATTTAAGTCCAAGTTAATTATCCTAACTTTCTTAGGACTCAAAAGTTAGTCATTACTCAATTTTCGACAATAATTCAACTTGTTGCTTTATAATTGCTCATATTTAGACTTTAAAATCATATTTTAATTAAATAAATCCAAATTTAATCACAACAATTTCAAAAATTGAATTTTAAATTTTTGAACATTCTGGAACATATCCATGACACTCATAATGTCAAAAATCAAGGTTCAAAATTTTGAATTGTTTTAGAGAAAAATAGGTTGCGCTTTATCGGTTTTATCAAATAAAATACATAAAGCATGTTAAAATAATCTAATTAAATTTTAAAATTTAGATCTGAAATTTGGGACTCAACCCTAAATAATTTTCTCATGCCATGAAATTTATTTTAGCTATATTTGCTAAAATAGTCACTATTTATGCCATTTTTACATTAAAAATTCATAAATCATGCTAGACAAATCTAATTCACTTCAACTTTTACACACAATGATTAAAGCATGCATGTGATAACATATTAAATTTTCAATGCCTGTTTCGAAGTAAAACTATTTTTAACCATCTAACTTCCATTTATTCCATTTTTATCATATAAAAATCATAAATCATGAGAATTAATTCCAATCCACACGAAATTTTACATACAGTAAGTAAAATATACATGTGAAGTATTTTAAAAAGTTAAAGGTCAGAATATAAGTCTAACTATTTTTAGTATTTTAAAAACCATTTTACTCATTAAAATGTAATAAAATCACTAAAAATCATATTTGAGGAATATTAATTTCCATAAATCATCAATATGACCTAAAATCATATTAGGACCAGAATATATTAACATGAAAATGACTTTGTGACATTATCTCATAAATCACAAATTATTAGTTTTAATTAAGTTACCATTAACTCGAAAAAACTATAAATCGATTATGCATGCAACAACCAAGGGTCATGATACCACTTGTAAGTTTCTTAAACCCATTATTAGACATTTCTAATAACATTTTATAATTAGTTTACTCATTAAACTATTTGATCTTATGCATGCATAACAAAATGATAAAAGATAAGAAGAAACGTTTTCCTCACATATGATTTCGGGAATATGGGCACGGAATTTGGACACCTTCCAAATCTTGAACGAAACTTGGACACCTTCCAAATCTTGTTCTTGAACTTATAATATGAAGGATGATATCCAAGTTTCAAATTAGAATCTCTCCTTTTAGATACACCCAAGACAACCCTTTAATCTCTACTAAAAATACTACACTAGTATAATAAGTAGTAGCCCTCAAATTAGATTAATACTATTATTACTACTCTTAGTAATCTTGTATTAATATATGAACTATAGTTTTATGAAACTTTCTTAAGTGTTTTTAGTGTGAGAGAGTTTTGTAGAGAGATAAGCATATTCTCTTCAAAACAGGTGAAGAAGTGATGAAATAAGAAGAAAAACTTCCCCTTATTTCATGCATGTGACCGGCCAAGCACACACATGGGAAGAGTGGTGTTTTTTGCTTTTTGTCTTCACAAAGCATTAGACTGGGTATTAGGTTTAGCTAGTAATGATTTTGTCTAATTCTTAATTAGAGCAAAATTAAAGCCTAAATCCTTACCTATGAAGCTCTCAAAACCAGCACCCCACTAGAATGGGTGTCCATTTTATCTTTCGTATTTTGTCAATTGTCACATATGTGACATGTGACATGTAACATGTAATTAAGCTTATAAATGTGCATTTAACTAGTTTAAATGCAATTTCATAACAAATAAATTGGACTTAATATTTTAAGTCATATTTTATAATCAAATGTAAATAAAATGATTCATCTCATATTTGGTTAATATAATCTACAACTAATTGTAATTATAATCAACCAATTTTGCTTATCTCAAATGTTTTATAAATATTATACATTCTTAGTAATATAACAATTAAATTACTAAAATGAATCTTATTTAATCAAATTACAATAAAATATATTTCTCACTTATAATATATACTTTGTTCAATTTAAGGGATTAATTAATCTATATCACTATACAATTAATTAACTTACATGATTAGGGGATCGTCCTTTAGGTGTGAACTCAAGGGATCAACTGATCACCACCGTCATACGATAGTAACGTCAAACTCTAGTGAGCCAATAATTACCGATCAATGTTGACCAGTTGACTATAATGTTCATCATCCCTTTGTATTCTTATTATTGGGATTTAATTAAGTGATCACACTATTATTGAGGACACTTACTCCAACAGATCCCTACAGGATTGAAGCCGTTAAGGATTGAAAAAGTCCTAAGGATGTTGGTGAGATTTAGAGTTTCCTAGGTTTAGCCGATTACTATCGACGGTATGTGAAGGACTTCTCTAAGCTTGCTAGACCTATGGCCCATCTATTGAAGAAAGAAACCAAGTTTGTTTGGAGTAAAGCATGTGAAGATGCCTTTCAAGAACTGAAGAAGAGGTTGACTACCGCCCCAGTTTTGACTTTGCCCGAGGATGGTGTGGACTTTTATGTCTATTGTGATACCTCTAAGTTGAGATTGGGTTGTGTGCTTAAGCAAAATAGGAAGGTCGTTGCCTATGCCTCTAGGCACTTAAGATTTCATGAAGTGAACTACCCTACTCATGACCTTGAGTTAGCTGTCGTTGTCCATGCGTTGAATGTGTGGAGACACTATCTTCTTGGTGTTCCTTGTCGAATCTACACCGATCACAAAAGCTTGAAGTACATATTTACTCAAAAGGAGTTGAATATGAGACAAAGGAGATGGTTAGAATTGGTGAATGACTATGATTTTGAGTTACTATATCATGAAGGGAAGGCCAATGTTGTTGCCGATGCATATAGTAGGAAATCTCCTCATGCCTTGAATGTTATCCGGGTGCTACCCGATGACCTTTGTGCCGAATTTCGGATGTTGAAGCTGTTGGAGTATGTAACAACCCGAAATATACCCGATTTTTCTAGTAAAAATATTTACTAACACTTTTCAGTAGAACTTAAGTTTTTAAAATAGGAATTTTTGTTCCGAGTCTTATTTTGAAATTCCGCGTTCGTATTTGGAATTTTTGAGGGATTCCATGAAAAGACAGTTTTTAGTCATCTTTGACTTTTCTTGACTTTTAAGTCGTCTTTGACTTTTCCTTGACTTTTTAAAGTCGTCATTGACTTTTTCTTGACTTTTAAGT